>JAXGGA010001942.1:0-135563 GCA_038373865.1 Uloborus plumipes
ATTTTGATGGTAAGGGAAACAAGAAAAAAACTAATATTAATCTTAAAAGCTCAAAAGTTAACTCGAAAGGGTTTCACTAAGAAAACATAAAGCTGTGTTGAAGCGTAGATGAAGTGATAGTTTGAATGAAAGAAGTTTTATTAAAATTGTAAGTATCCCTGAGCAGGTTTTTAAAAGACAGATGCAGACAACATATTGTACGGTTAAAACGTTTTGATGGTATAGGATTAAGAAGAAAACTAAAAAAGAAAAAAATATGCATTTCTACTTTAATTTCACATAGAAAGTTAATATAAAAAACTCAAAATTGAATTCAAAATGTTTCACTAAGAAAAAACAAACTATGTTGCAGAGTAGATAGTGATGTTTTGAATAAAAGGAATTGGATTAAAGTTGAACTTCTTGAATAAGTTTTTGAGAAGTAGATAGATACAAAAAATATATTGCACAGTTAAAATATTTTGTTTGTAAGGGATTAAAAAAAGGAAAGGCAAAAAGCTATTGATAAGCTTTTACTTTATTCAACGAAAGAAACAGCTAATTAAGCTCCTGGACGAAACAGAAATAAGTTTATTAAAATTCCATTAATGAAAGATTCGAACGTTAGTGCTCAAAATCAGATCCGAAATTCTTTATTTACGATTTCGCCGGTGTTTGGCGAATGTCTTAAGGCTATGGATAGAATATCTGCACAGGAAACTAATTCTTTTCGATGCAACGGCAACTGTTGAATAACGAATGATCTTAGGAGTTCATTAAATATAATTGCATTTGCAATGATGATTGCTATTTACAATTAAAGAAAGCCCCGAGGCAGCACGTTGTATTTCAATCCGAAACATCTTCTTTGCTTAGTGCGAATTGAGAAGCACTTAAGTTATTTACACAAAATATGGAATGCGCAGATTTATTTTAACATACGCTTATTTTATAGTCACTTCGTCAATGTTAGTTTATATTGTTAGAAAAGGTTTTTTTTTTTTTTTTTGAATATCTTAATGATATATGTTTATTTAATTCTAAGATACTTGCTCTAATCATTGATGCACACATAAATTTGTTGTTTTTTTCATACATTTTAGACTCGCATTGAAAAAGAGAACTATTTATTAAGTTTCTGATTTGACAAAAACAAACATCATGTTTAACCTGCTGATAATGATCATTCATGCTGCGACACTTTTCCGGACATTATCATAAATGGAAATCCCCCTCTTTTCCCCATAAATAAATATGAACACACAATGTAGAACCTCGATTATTCGAAACTTTTGCAACAGGAACCTCTTTTAACTAAAGTCGGTTTCCTTAAATGAAATTAATTTTGAAAAGAAAACAATATCACTTTAAAGGTACCGGAGAAGGGTCGTTTCTGTTGTAGGTACCAAATTATGTTTCCCTTCTGTCACTTCAGTTTTTTTTAACTACTCCTTCCGGTACATTTTTGAAGCACCCCAAATAATACTAGTTTTTAAACTACTATCCAAGTCAAAAATTATTGAAGCTAAAAGCAAAATATTGCCTTACTAAATAATTATTTCTTTGTAACCCCTTATTTTTAAAAAGAATTTAATTTAAGAACGAAAAATGAAGCTCGCAGTGTTTTTAAAAACGCAATCAAGACTGAAGTTAGAATAGAATGATTTAATAAATTTATATCGCATTTTTTGGTATGTTAACAACAGTGAAGTAGCCAGGACTCCACTTCGGAGGGTGGGGGTAGGGCTAATATAAATACTCAGTTTACAGGGATGAAGGGTAGTGGAATACCCTTCTAGAAGTTGATACCCAAAATAGGTTTAAGTTTATGAAAAACACAAATACTTCAATTCTGAAAACTTTCTCGAATATATATATTTTAAATACCGTTTGATCTATCAAGCTTTGTATACTATATTTTCAATAAAAAGTTCAGCACACAATACCATCATAGTTCAAATTTTATTTTTTAAAGTGTATTTACTAACTTGAAACTTTCGCACACACACCACGCTTTGTCTCTGACATTGCTTCCTACGAGGAACTATTTTGTAAGTGTATTTTGTCGTATCATCTTTTTTTTTTTGTAAAATAATAATAAACGCTTTTTATGGAAAAAAGAGGAACAAAACGGATGTTTTTAATTTTGATTTTCCTTATGTTACACAAGGAGTAAGAAATATATACTTAATTGTACGAGTAAGAAAATGGAAGGAAAAAAAGATTACGTTTTCATTTAGAAAAAAAATACGGGGAGATTTCAGACCCCATGGACCCTCTCCTTGGTAACGTCATTGTGTAACAGATGAAAAAATCATATTCCATAGTTCTTTTGTAAAAGTATACATATTTGAATTCAGAATTCAGGTTTCTGCGATCCGCCATTGATGTCCCCTTTTTATCCGGATTAGTCGAAGACGGTTCGGTCCCCACCACTTCGGTTGTTCTAGGTTCTACTATATTCTTAAATGTTAATGAATTCAAACGTTTAGTCCACCCTCTTTAACACTCCGCCCTTCGGAAGTTAACTTATTAGAGCCAGACTATATTCTACTTCTATAAATTTGAGTGCAATAGTTATTGCGGTTATCGAGCTCTTTTTGTTTAAAAATATTAAGCAAGGAATAATTCTCATTTATAATCTATTTGCAACTCAAAAAAGGACATTGGGTCGCTTTAATTAACATAAAATTACTGCCTTTTAATGAAATATATGAGCATCACGTGTGGGATAAAATGGAGGCGTTTTCGTGAATGGCCCTTTAGGTTATCGGTACTGACAAAAAATGATTTATGTTTCAGTCAAAGTCACAAAAATATGTTGAAATTATAAAAAAATATTGAAACAAATATACACCACATGCGTTAAATACATTATTTTTTAACATTCTGTTCGCATAAATATTGTTTCCTTTTCGTCAGGGAATGATAATTTGGGTTTTAGAGGGTTAACTTATTTTCCGTACACCTGAATTAAAATGTCGCCATTGATATTTATCCTCTTTTATGCTTCCAGCTTCGTCTTCAGTTCTGAAAGTGGCTGTTCAGCTTTTATTTTCAGTGACTTTATTGCTTATTTCTGATTACCTCAGCATTGCATCGCTTCATTACGACTCCTAATTCTCCAAGCCCGCGCAAATAACAAAATTACATCGCACATCCACGAGACTCTACACAACCCGCGTCAAACCATGGTTCGAAATTAGGAAAGACAGCATCGCACGGAAATGGGAATTAAAAACTCCCCAACTAACTCCTTTCATCAACCTGGCCCGGTGATTATGGAAGACAAAAGTACGAACAGGGGAAGAAGATCTTCTGCTGTCCCAAACTGTTCGAATCCACCCCGGAAACAATGTTTGCGGAACTCGTTCCGGACATGCAGGAAATGGAGCGGATGCAAAGCGACCGTTGTAGCATGCACCGGGGCGCAGTTTTCGCCGCTCCGAGAACAGCTATTTCAAAGGTTCGCTGGAAATCTAAATGGTGTTGTCAGCCATCTTTGGTTTGGATTCATACTTCAGCAAATCATCTTAACAGTACTGCCGTGCTAAGCGCAAAAGTGGTATCTGCAGTCGTGCTCAAAATGAGATATTAGGGCCCTGCTCCACATTGACGTAAAGCAGAAAAATAAAGCAGAAACGTAAAATGGATTACATAGAGTTCCTATGGAAAGTACCCGGATTTTCGTTTTCGGTCGCGTTTTACGCTGATGTGGAGCAGGGCCCTTAGGGCCATGCTCCACATCAGCGTAAAACGCGACCGAAACTGAAGGCAGAAACCGAAAATCCGGGTACTTTCCATAGGAATACCATTGAATCCATTTTACGCTTCTGCCTATCTTTTCTGCTTTACGTCGATGTGGAGCATGGCCCTTACTCTTTAAAGTTTTGCTCCACCATGTACTTAATTTAGGATACTTTTTCAGATTTAAAAAAAAATATATTTCCCGTTCTCAAACGACCATAATTTATTTCGGTAAATACGTCACAAAGAGCTACCAGGTGGGGATAACTCAATTTTGTTAAAAAGTGCACATACCGCTTTTGTGTTTAGCATGGCAGAGTAGCTCACTAAATTTCTCGAAATATCGTAAACTGCCTGAAATATACTGCCAGCGCTGCCATTTCATCCGGATATTGCAGTTTCATCCTAATTAACCCATTAATGCCTGACATTTTTCCCCCAAAGATATTTTGTATACAGGTTACAAGCAGTGTCTAATGGACAGGAAAAAATAACAAAAAAAAAATTATGTAAAAAATAATTTTTTTATTGAGGAAAGAAAAATTGTCCCTTTAAAGTTACGATAGACCCCAAAGGGTACATACTTTTTTTACTAAATTTTTTTTCTGCCTACGATATAATATTTAAAGACATTTTATAAGAAGAAATAAAATAAGCAATTAACAGAAACTGGGAAGCTGGGAATAACTTTGAAAACTTAGCTTTTTTTCTTGAGATTGTAAACGATGTCATTTTTGATAAAGATCATATTGAAACTGCTACAGAACGCACTTTACAATGGTTATGTGCTGCAATCTGTTAATAACGAATCGAAACAATACCAAGGTACTAATTGAACACTATTACTTGGTTGAAATGTTTATTTGGGGGAAATTCAGACCCTTTTTTGGACTGTCCCTAAAAAGGGACGCTAGGCATTAATGAGTTAATACGGTAAAGTGCATCGTAAGTGAAGCGGACGAGCACTGAGCTGTGAGTTTGTCTAGATTGATGATTTCAATTTTCTAAAGGACATATGCTAGATTCATTGTAAATAAAGTATTGAAGAAGCTAAAACACTAAAGGCATTGCGTTGTTTTTTATTAACCCCTTTCTAAAATGACAATAAATTAACAGTGGTGTCAATTGTTCTGAGTCAGTTATCCAAAATTTCATCATGTCAACAGTTGGAATTTGGCAAATTGATCAGGTTTAATTTATAAAAATTTTATTTTATTAGAGTATTGTTATAATAGTTATTATTATTAATTATAATGGATCTTGTTATTGCTGTTGTTGCCGTTACTACAACTACTTTTATTATTTCGTAAGAAAAGGAGGTGATTGGATATTAGTATTTTCCTGCCCTTTCAACAGTTTGATTAGATGTGGAGTAAGGCAGCGAAGCAAGTTCTGGGATAGACTAGCTCAAGATTTACTTATTTGAATAAAATTGCTTTGCTGTCAGTTTTCTAAACATTCTGTTTAATTTCGTATACTCGCAGAGTTATCACTATAGATGAGAGGCCTAAGTCATGCAATATTTTACACATTATTCTACGTGATTTTCTGCTCTTCGCACAGACTGACACCAGATACAGCCGTCTAAGCAAATTGCAACTCCGAAAAATTCTTAATTAATTTGTGTTTCTGTTTTTACTAGCTGAAAATCTGTTGGTAACACCTACATATGGTATTTATTTATTTATTTTTAGCTGTACATAAATTAGGTAAATCCTGAATACATTGATTAGTTTACACTTTCAATGAACTAAAATTTTCAAGAATATAAAATTATTGTGGATATCTTAAGCAAATTTTACGCATGCTTTTCTCCAGATTCTGTCAACGAGCATATATTAGTGACAAAAAAAGCCTGTAAATTGCACACATGAGAAACTTCAACATTTTTACATAATGAAAATAAAAAAGCTTGAATTTTTGGTTTAATGTTTAATAAATTCTCACTTAATTTAAACTTTTTTTGAAGAAAAAGAACGAGCTCGAAACGATTTTTTAAATTTATCTTTAAATGCACAGTCGTATCAGCATGAAACAAATCTTTTTGACAAAAAAATTGCAACAGCGAAGCATTCTCCACTGAAAAGCAATTGTGTTTAATTTCTAGTCTGGACAAGTCGTACTCCTTATTACGGATTGTGTTTGAACTATAGCAACCATATTTAAAAGAAGAAAAAAAAATCTAAACTATTTCAATTTTATGCAATTTTTCTGGTTAATTATTTCAATAAATGGTGTTTAATAGCATGCGTTTTGATTTTCAGTGTAATATTTTTGGTAAACTATCTTTTATAAGTTGCAATTAAATAAATTTTTACCACATATTTCCTTTAAGTGGCGTTAAACTGTTTCAGTTTCCATATATTTTCTTTCAAAGTTATTCTACTCTTTATTTTACTGCTTTACCTGACAAGTACTTATTCTGTACAGTACTTTTGTTAAGAATCATTTTTGAGTTGAGGCTGCAAGTATATTTATACCCCCGCTCCTGCCTCAAAGTCTTTGTATAGGTAATTTTAGATTTTTTTCAACTATATGTGTCAAGGGTGGATCCAGCTTCTGGTTAAGGAGGGGGTCATTTTCGGAAAGGGGGTGATCAAAGTGCAATTTGTGTGCAAAAATTGGGGTTTTCGGCAATTTTTTCGTAATATAAGTCCCGAAAAGGCAATTTTGAGCAATTTTCGGTCGGTCCCCCCCCCCCCTCTGGATCCGCGCCAGGAATGTGTTGAGTGACTTTTTTGAGATTGCATCTAATCCACTCGTCTTTGGATGGTAAATTCACAAAGTTACGTTTTGGTCCGAAAGAAAAAAAAATGGCGACGACATGTTGATCGGCATCCAAAAATACCACGCTTTAGGCCGGTACGTGCTTTAGGAAATGAGTTGGAAAACTTCGCACTTCATTTCCCATTCAGGATTACCTGGCAAGTTACTTTGACCATGTTCCGTTTCCATGGTTATCCCGAAATTTTCCCTTTAACCGTGAAAAGACGAAAGTTCATTGGGTAAGTGCTAAAAGCGCTGCCCTGCCTAATAGGGGTATATGGCGGAAATGCATATTTGACGAGGATGCGCTTTTGAAGACCCGTTTTCGCGTGAGCATTTGGAATGAATTAGAATGTTCTCGCTTCAAACGTCAAGTTTAATTTGGATCAAGTGCGAAAAGCACTTTAACATCCAGTGCCCCAAAGTAATCAACCGAAATAATTGAAATTGATTTAGCGAAAGCATAAGCTGGCTATGTTCGTAAAAACAGGTTTTTTTTTTTTCAAAATACGCCATCAATTTGTACATATTCAACAATGTTAAATGTAGCTAATAGAGCTGCAGTTAATAGAACTGTTTGATAGATTAAAACAGGATTGGCTGGTATAGAAAATTAGTGATAATATTATTAGGTGTTGAATTGACTTCAAAAAGATTGTAAACATTACTTTTGTAGATTTCTGAGCAACTAAAATGTTTACAAATGCTTAAAATGAGACGGTGTTAAATTGAAACCTAACTTATTGTAAAAAATAGCTTTGTACAAAGAAGATGTTAACAATGCTAAAAATTGGAGTTAATTGAAAATCTAAAATATATTTCAAAGGATAAACTCAAATTTTGTATGATCATTTTCGAGTGTTTGTATAAACACATTCAAGCCTAATCGACTCTCACTTCTCACACAGATGTCTTTTTATTACGCTTTTATTGTATTCACATGTGGGTTTGTTTACATGTATGTAACTCTGAACGAAAGATAAAATTCACGTTCTTTACAAATATAAAAGTAATGTATTTAATACAAACTAAAGGCTAAACTATATTACATGTTGATGTATTTATAAGTGCATGTAAACTTAGCGGATATTCAATTTTTCTTTTTAGTTTGATTAACTCTAAAAGCGTAGTTCTTAGTTTTTTTGAACTATAAATTTAATTATTAAAGCTTATTGTTGACTCAAGAATGTTCTTACAAAATGTAAAGTTAGGATAGACGCAGCTAAATTGTATCGGGAGTGAAAGACATATGCTCATAATATCAGTAGTACTTGAAAAATTAGGTTTCGTATCTCTTTAGAGTGGCGATGGAGAAGTCAAATAGAAAAAGAGAAAAATAAAGGAGTGGTTAAATGAATTTTCTACAAATCATGTTGCGGTTTTAGGGGGGAGGAGAATTCATGAAATTGTGACAGTTTGTGACAAGGGTTAAAGAGAGGGTAAATAGAAGTGTGCACCGTTTGGGAAGATACCGTACACGATGTTTTCGCGCCAACTGTTGCATTGCATGCAATGTATTTCATTGAATTACACTTTTTCCCAACGTTTTGGTGAAGTTTACTAGGTCGATCATTGTTCTCTCTAGGTTGTGCTGAAAAAGCTAAGGCATCATCTAGAAACGAAAATACGGCGTCTTAGACAGAGGCATTTAACACTATTTCGGGTACTCATCAGAACGGTAAAAATGACAAAACCCTATTTCAGCACCTAGTAAACCTGCGGTAAATCAAAGCCAATTCATGTATACTCTAAATGTGCATGTTCCTTCATTTCAACTGACTGGCTAGCTGTTTTTGTTGATGCGTGTGCATTTCGGGTTCTCATCAGAGCGGTAAAAATTACAAAACACTATATAAAAACACCTCGCAAACCTGCGGTGAATCAAAGCCAACTCATGTATATTTTAAATGTGCATGTTCCTTCATTTCAACTGACTGGCTAGCTGTTTTTGTTGATGCGTGTGCATTTAACACTATTTCGGGTTCTCATGAGAGTGGTAAAAATAACAAAACACTATAAAAACACCTCGCAAACCTGCGGTAAATCCAAAACCAATTTATGTATACTCTAAACGTGCATGTTCCTCCATTTGAACTGAATGGATAGCTGTTTTTGTTGATGCGTGTGCATTTAACGCTATTTCGGGTTCTCATGAAAGCGGTAAAAATGACAAAACACTATAAAAACATCTCGTAAACCTGCGGTAAATCAAAATCAATTTATGTACGAGTATACTCTAAATGTGCATGTTCCTTCATTTTAACTGACTGGCTAGCTGTTTTTGTTGATGAGTGTGCATTTAACACTATTACGGGTTCTCATGAGAGCGGTAAAAATAACAAAACACTATAAAAACACCTCGCAAACCTGCGGTAAATCAAAACCAATTTATGTATGCTCTAAATGTGCATGTTCCTTCATTTAAACTGACTTGCTAGCTGTGTTGTTGATGCGTGTGTGTGAAACACATGCTGTGGCATCTTCCCCCAATCTACCCTACACGTAAAGCGTAAGTTTCAATTTTACTTTGTTCATATGGTGCCCCTTCTTTTTTCGGGCCCCATTGCTGTTTTTCATCTTAGCCTCATCCAACCGGGGGCAATGGTTTCACATACAAATCCTCTTAAAGTTAAAATTCATGCAGTCTTGATTTATTTGTTGATGATTTTAAAAAATCCTTCCATCATTCAAAACTGTTATTTACACCACTCACATCCAAAACACTTCAGGTATCCCAGGTGATATTTCTGCAACTCCTTTAATCGCAGGTAAGAGGATTTGTACGATTCCAATTAGCACCGCAACTTTGCAGATTAGTGCTATAATAGTTTCGTAACTAAGAAAAACTTCTTTGATTGAAACTAAATCATTTGTTCTTCCTTTTCCACCTATTAGCATTAACAACTTTAGCTTCTCTCTGAAACTGAAACACAAAGCGCCAATCAGGTTAATGGTTTTTCAGACAAAAGTGGCAGGAGGTAGCATACCAGAAAAAAATGCATCAACTCTTTAGAAAAGCTTTCAGCGAAATAAACTGCAAATTAACGACTGATCTAGCAACTCTCAAACGCGGTCCAATATTGTCTTAATTCTTAAAAGACTCATTTGTCAAAGTAAACGAAAATAAAGCGGTATTTTCTTCCCTCAGCTAGAAAAAGGCATCGGGAAATTTTTATCTTCGGCAGTTCTGACGTAAATGGGTACATGCTTTGAGGTTAGAAACTTTGAAAGAATTGAGCAAACCATGTTTGTCGATCATTTTTTTCCCTTGAAAGGATTTATTCGACGAAAGCTGCAAACTTTGTTGATAATGTTGAATTAATGGATGTTGTTCTATTAATTTAGTTTTGTTTATTCAATAAAATCAATTGTGACTTGATTATTCGTATTTTGTGCTTGTTTGAGCGAAACAAGCAGTAAGTTTGGGACTGATTTATTCATTAGATTTTTTATTCTTACTTTTATTAAAGAATTTATCCGGTAGAAGAGCTAATTATAAAGTATTTTAAGTAGGAATTGATAAGATATATTTTTAGTTTTATAGTCAACTTTTTTCTATTCATGTTAAAAAAACCTATTTTTTAAGTTCCCAGTACACGAGCCTTCATTGCATGCAGATGAGTATCTAGCCTAATAATACAACATTAAACAATACCATGCTGACGGCAGTAACGACATGAAAACTACTAGTATAACAAAACTTAAAGAAATAATATAATTTATAAACAAAAAACTATTTTTTCAGAACTTGTTTTTTTCCTTTAAGATTTAGAATTATTAAAATGGTTATTTAGGAAAAAAATTTTTGAAAGGAAAAAACTGCATTTTCGTGCTATCTCTCTCTCTCTCTTAAAAACAAAAACACCAGGTAAAGTTTAATCGCTTATGAAAATTATAGTATAAAAACCGTTATAATTTTTTTTTTGATTCATATTCGAAATTTTTCGTTGGAGAAGTGTATTTTTAAAATTCAGCCCTGTAATTTGTTTCGTCTTCTATTTTACACTTGTACAATGAAAAAAAAAAGTCTTCGTATTTACAATGTTCTTATAGGAGCAAAACAACAACAACAGAAGCATACAAACACACACACACACATTAAGCTAAACAGGTCGCGAGAACACATTTTATATCACTCACTTTCTCATTAGCTGTATTCGTTTCACATGGGATTTTTTGACATGGTTTAGCTGTCAAAAAGGTGCATTTAAAATAACTGAGTGCCTCAGACTAGAAAATAGATTTTTCCGCAGGGGAAAGTAGGTTTATTTAGTTCTGAATTGACATCTTAAAAAATTTATATTGATTGGGTTGTATCCTTCCCAAAATTAGAATTAAAAATGTGAAGCCTTTGGTCTGATAGAAATATAACATTTTTCGAAAAAGTGTACACTCCTTATAAAATTTATACATTTATTTACAGCATTAAAAAATAAATGCATCTATCGTTTTAAGTAACAGCATCATTTGAACTTCAAAACATAATAAACTCAAGCACAGAAAAAAATTAGCAAGATTTACAAGAGTTTTTTGGATCAGTAATAAATTTCTTTACGATACGAGAAGAGGGAGAAATTTTAAAAGTTGCACAAGGGAAATTAATAGCGCTGTAAATTTATGGGGGGAAAATTTAATCAATTTCCCCTTTCGCATGCTGGGGGTTTTTATCATTTTCTCTCAGTGCGAATCCCATAGCGACTAGCAATAAAACTTTTATTTCTGGAGTCTAATAATTTTTTACGGCATCTGCGAGACAGAAGTTAACGGGACGCTGTATTTAGGAAGATTAAATAGGGAAGGTGTAACTTCGTTATCGAAAAATTATGACCCATTTGGACGGGAGGAATCACTATTAAAAGCGTAGTTTATAATAGGGTGTAAGATCGTGGATAAAGTAACAGCACAGGCGCTGTACATTTTCATGGAAAAATACAGAATTCCTAAATGTCATTTATGTAGGCGCTGGAGCTGAACCTTTGTAACTTTTGATAGGATAGGAATAGGAGAAAGAAAGAAAGAATTTTATTTTCTCAGTCATCATTCACGCTGGACACAAAATAAGTACTGTCCGCCCGTGAACGTTGCGACTAGCACTCGCGAACCATTCCACTTAAAAAAATAGGGGTGATGGGTTGTGAGTGGGAACTTCCCGAATTTTTCGATTTAAAACTTGCGTTTTTGCTATCCTTTTGACATATTCAACTAAACTATGTGTTTGAAATTAGCATCGTTCTCTACTTTGTTTGATACGGATCAAAATGCTTCTTATTATTCTCCCCCTCATTGTTATCTTGCCTATCACCCCTAGTTTGGTAAGATCAGAGAAGACCTGACGCATGCGTAAATACGCGGAAGGTTTTACCTAAGAGAATCATACAGTAAGGCAGCGTCTCTAAACCTGTGGAACGCATACCATTGGTATACTAGACAGCATCTTAACTTGACACTGAACGTCACTACGGGCGGAGCCAGTAAGAGCTCACAAACAGTCAGAGATCACCCCTAATTCGCCAAGTAGGCTGTGACGTTTTATCAAGCTCGTTTTTCATAGGCTAACGTTACGCAAACGTTACGCTGACGTCACGATGTTTCTGTCAAGAAACGTTACAGTGTAGTATAGTACACGATTTGCTAGTGGGTGGAACTCGAAAAATGATTAGTAATGGCGGACATAAAAGAAAAATAAAAAATATTATGGAAAGTATTTTCCAGCAATTTATAAAATTATTTTAATAATAATATCCTAAAGTTAAGATATCAATACATGTAGCCGATGATCAAAAATCCGGTAATCAATATCGTTTATCTTTTACAGCGTACTTTTGAATTTATCCGTCAATCACCAATGAATGTCAAAAAACTATGTTCTTCAAAACAAGCCCATAAGGATAGCATTAAAATATACAGGGTTATTATAAATGATGGACCCCTTTTTGAAAATTCATATTTATTAAAGTTTTCAACGAAACTTAATATTCTTTATATCAACGGAAAGAGAAGATTTGAAATTTTTTTTCATATATAATCATAAATGTGCAATGTGTCCACCGCGTGCTGTACGGCAAACATGACTTCTTCTTGTGACACAGGCGGTCTTCCTCTGCTTTTCCTTTTACAAACACTACCAGTCTTTTGAAACTGCTTAAACCAACGGCTTATGCTTTTTTTAGTTGGGGTTTTAATTCCAAATTTGGCTCGAAATATCCGCTGCACTAAAATTTGTGACGCAGTTTTTACAAACTGAAGAACGCAGAAAACCTTTTGGTCTACGGTCGCAATTTTCTTCAGCTGCGCCAGTAAATCAAATTATAATCTAATCCGGTGCAAACTCTACTGGTGCGCCCTCTTTTTGCAGCTTCAGAAAAAAATTTTGCACTAAAAAAAAATTTGAAATTTCATCCTTCCATTGCAATAAAGATTGTTCATTTCGGATTTGTACTTAAATAAATATGAATTTTTAAAAAGGGGTCCATCATTTAGAATAACCCTGTATTTCACTAGCTTATATTACCTGGCTTGCCCGGTGCTTTACAACATAGCTCTAAAAAATTATTTGAACGAATTCTATTAACATGAATTTTATTGTTTTTATTGTTTTAAATTTATTTCATGGTAAAATGAAATAGGTGAGCCTTAAATTGATAATTCATTGTTAATGCACTGATGCATTAAAATTTTGTACACCTTTTGCGTATTTTGCAGTAAAATGTTCGGATAAAAATTACTGATTTTGAAGACAAAATATTTAATTTCAGCGAGCGATAGGCGTTAATGAAACTGCTTATATTTCATAAAACAAGTTCTTCCACAATTTCAAAAAATGTTACACAATCTGCATAAAGTATTAGGTGTTAAATTTGATGTGAGCAGCCTTTTAGTCAAAATGTTTGTACAGTGCTCATTACGAAAAATAACGAATCCTTTTGCAGTTAAAATTTGTACATTTTTTCGTATTTTCTACGTATACATTTAAAATTTGTACATTTTTTCGTATTTTCTACGTATACATTTAAAATTTATAGATGTTTTTCGTACTTTTGAAGCAAAATGTTCATTAAAAAATTACTGATTTTGAAAAGAAACCATTTGAATTTTAACGATCTATGCGCGATGTGCTAATGGTCTATAGCCTATACTCCTCAAAAAAAAAAATAAATAAATAAAAAAAAAAATAATAATAATTAAAAAAAAAACCAACAAGTTTTACGTGGCTAAAAACATTATAAAATATATTGCACAAATTTATTGTTATAAAGAGTGGCTTTCCCTCACTTTATGTCAAAATACTCTTGTCCATAACTTTAAATTTCAAATAGTATCCAATAAGATTTTTACTGCAAAAACCATGCTTTAAAAGTAAGTCTCGATGGGCAACACCCATAAAAATGCGCCAGAACAAAGATATCCAACAATTCCATGTTGGCGTTGATTTTGGTAACGACACCTACACATGGCGTATAAGTCGTTTACTGGGTAAAACTTAAATTCCAACCCAGAACACGTAAAATAGGACTCGTAATGGCGACCCACTATATTACCCACGACCGTTAAAGAAAAAATTCCCCACGTTTGCCCACGTAGTAAACGAAAATTATTTTCCAGCCTACTCGATATTTATAGGTTTCTTTCCGATGAAACATTATGTTAATGGGAAGAAAATTCGAAATGGACGAGATTGTAAGGTTGATTTTGATGGGGAGTATCATATTTGAGATTTATGAGAAATATTTTGCATAAATATAATTTTTATGAATATTTAGGTGTCCCATACATCAGTTCTGCGTGTAAACATCCATTATATTTACGTTTTCATACTGTAGGAACATGCTTATAAATATTTCTTAAGTGCTATTTTCTTCAAATATATCACTCTAAATATGTGTTGGCGCGCTAAATGCTCCATCATTTCCTTTTCGGTACCTCTGGATGAAGCCTTTAAATAAATTTGTTTTTAGTTTATCGTCTACTGGACAGGAAGTGAAGTGAGCGATGAAGTTTCTTTGTTTCAGTTTTAGTACAAGCATCCATTATGAGCATGTAAGTTTGCTCTTTTTACATTGCTACAAGTATTTTCCCAATGTCAAAGTTTCATAAAATTTATATGTGTAATGAATTACAGTCCATTGTTTTTATTTTGCTATCAGGCTATTAACAGTTGTTGATGAAGATCCATGAGCCTACACTGCACAAAATAAACTTTTATTTTTACAGTATAGTACTGGCAGCAGCGGTTTCAGTTTAACCCATTAATGCCTGACATTTTTTTTCCAAAGATATTTTGTATACTGGTTACAAACGGTGTTTAATGGACAGGAAAAATAATAAAAAAAATATTATGTAAAAAATAATTGTTTTATTAAGGAAAGAAAAATCGTCCCTCAAAAGTTACGATAGACCCCAGAGGGTACATACTTGTTTTACTCAATTTTTTTCTGCCTACGATATAATATTTAAAAAGACATTTTATAAGAAGAAATAAAATCAGCAATTAACATAAACTGGGAAGCTGGGAATAACTTTGAAAACTTAGCTTTTTTTCTTGAGATTGTGAACGATGTCATTCTTGATAAAGATCATATTAAAACTGCTACAGAACACACTTTACAATGGTTATGTGCTGCAATCTGTTAATAACGAATTGAAAGAATACCAAGGTACTAATTGAACACTATTATTTGGTTGAAATGTTCATTTTGGGGAAATTCAGACCCTTTTTTGGACCGTCCTTTTAAAAGGACGCTAGGCATTAAAGGGTGAAAACTCTAAAATGCGCAGTAATGAACTGTAAAATTAGCAATTTCAGTTTTAAACTGGAACCTCTGATGTCAGTATTATACTGTAAAAACAAGTTTGTTTTTTCCAGTGTACTTTCTTATATCTCAACATCGATCTGTGCAACAGCGGTCCGCCCCCCCCCCCCACCCCTCTCTATCATCTTAGACTCCAAATGAATTCATTCATAACTTTTTCCAAGAGGAAACAGTTATATATGATGCAGGGCCGCGTCATTTTAAGCTTTTAAAGGGGGGGGGGGCAAAGAGTTCAAAAACAATGCAATTTCATCGGAAAACATAAAAAACCACGCCCACTTATGTGTAAACACATTGATTTCTCAAAGTCAGGGGGGGGGCAATTGACCCCCCACTGACCCCCTAAATGACGGGCCTAATATGATGCACGTTATATATGACGCACGTGGGGGGGGGGGAAACTACTTAGTTACATAAAAATAATTATTACGCTTAATGGCGAGCAAATCTATTTCTTCCAACTGTTGGTTATCATCGTTCAGAAAATATCAACTATTATTACTTTTTAAAACAGGAGTGGTTAAAAATCGAGCACTTTTTCCCCCAATACGATAATGAGCAAAAAAAATTAATACAGCAAAACGTTCCTCCAGAACAAATTTTCCCATTTGAACTAAAAAAAAGTAAAATAAAAACCAGAACAGAACAAAATGAGTAAGAACGATGTTTATACAACGCATATCAAACAGCAAAATTAATAAATCACATTATATAGAAAAATATATTTCCCTAAAAAATAACAGAAAAAAAATCTTTTTTTTTTTTTTGCCAAAGTTTCAAATATTTATTTTTATTTTTTTAATTAATGCTTACACCCAGAACGAAACGAGAAAAGTTTTTTCCTGGACAGATTAAAAGTTAGTCCAGCAGCTGCAATTTATGAGGGCACTCTTAGAAACCAACTTCCATTGCATTTTGAAATTTCTCATTAATCGCCCCAAAAGGAATAAAAAAGTCAATTTTTTTTTTAAAAACATCCATTTCTGAGATGGCATTCAGCATTCCCAGTGCAATGAATCGCAATTCATTTAAAAGAAATCATTGAGATTTCATTATGTGATGAATCCTTACGTGCTGGCGCTATTCTATTTAAACACATTATAAAGCACTTTAGCTGCTGTTTTTCAACTATTATATTTTATTTTCAGAAATTTTTAAAAATAAACAAGTAACTAAATAAAAAATTGAAATCGCTAATATTTTTAACTCATGATACTGAGTTAAATATTTTTTCACATGAAAAGGTACCAAAAACACTCATATAAGTTTCTTGATTTGTTAATTTTTTCCATGAGTGGCACAAACTCTGCAGACTCTTGTATGAAGTGTTTTTTTTTATAATGGCTACACTACCCTAGTGTTCCCCATACCTACTATTACATGTGATAAAACCGGCTGGATGGGGACCTGAAGATAGCTCTGTTTAGTGATCCAGAAGCCCCAGAGGAATTTATTTGAAATGGGAGCTTGAAGGACTTTGTGATCACCATAGATCTGAAGCACGCCTGTCACCATTAGCGTACATGAGGATCTTCGCTCGGCAAGTATCCAACTCGTAATTAACCAGGTATGATTGTAACGCCTTACCGATCAGTTCACTCTGTGCAACAAACTTTTAACTGGCTGGTATTCATGGAATGTTATGGACATTGAAATTTAATAAAATGCGAGCAAACTCATGAGTGGTCTTTTCCAGATGGTCCTCAAAACATGAGAAAACTCTTAAATGGTGTTAATATTTGTACTATGTAAATGGTGTTATAATTGTACGTTCTTAACACAACGTACACTGTGTTACTACGTTGATGTGACAACATTTTGTAAAAGATAATATCACCATTTTTTGAAAGAAAAGTAATGACTGCAAGCAGAACATGGCTAAAATTTTCCCACATTAAAACCTCACCGTTAATTTATTTCTCAGCGCATGATGATTATTGAATTTTTCAATCAAGGTTCGATTCAAAATTCATTTTTCCACCTTGAATCTCTTATGTTTCTTAATTGTGCGGGGGAAGAAGAAAAATAAGGGTTTCTTGCTTTGAGATAAAAGCGGAAGCAAAGGAAGTACAAGACCCCGCTTGAAGAAAAGGAAATAAAGAAGTAAACGTCATTCCGGTGGAAATAATTGCATTTCGGGGCTCGATAACTCTTTTATGCGAACTCATTTAAGCTCGTGAGATAAGCTATTGAGGGGGAGGGGGCTGAGACAGAAAGAACTAAAAATTCAATAACTGTGCTTGTCGTAGTCGTGAGCATAAAAGTCGTTAAAATGCGCGACTCCAAGAGTCGACGCCAACTCAATTAAAAACGAAAAACGGAATAAAAAATGAAAAATGAAATTTATGAAGAAAAAAAAAATGTCACCTAGAAATTTATTGAACTAATACAAGGGATGGTATTTAGTTTTTGGCACGCCTCCAACTGTCGCTCTGGTTGAGGCAGTTAATTATTTCTCCGTGTCGTGCGTGGTTTTGGATAGAATATCATTTTAATGTCTCAGAACAGAACTAGAGAGGGAGCGTTCTTTTGAATCACGTTCTTTTTATTATTTTCGTCGGAGATATCGAATTTAATGCTCGGTTTATTGTACTTTTCATGCTATTTTTGAGAAGTCTGACTTGTGACAAGATGTACAAAGATAAATTTTGGAAATGGATAGCTAAAATTATGTTGTTCAAAGAAAAATGGTAAGGTTTTCGGATTGGAGAATGGCTAGGTATTTATCGAATTTAGATAAAAATTCTGCATAACAATTTTTTAAATTAGTGTTTATTTAGAAAATATTTTTAAAAAGAAACACTTAAATTGGACTCCCCGTTTTGTCCGAAATATAGTTGCATTTACCTTGATAGGAAAAATTGTGCTCAAAATTTATTTCGCATCTTTGAATGTTGTTGATTCAATTTGGATTAAATTTTTCGTTCCTAAAATGTGAAAACCAAAGATTTAATATAATATTATATAGAAAACTGGGCTGGCATGCTGCATAAACTCAATCGAAGTCAATATGTTGCCATGCATAGGTGAAAAATTTTTGAAGGTGAAAATGTTTTGAGTGCATATCGATTTGCACTCAAAAAATTTTCACCTTCGAAATTTTGGACCTTCCTACTGGGCATGCTGCATAAACTCAATCGAAGTCAATATGTTGCCATGTAGACTTGAACGACAGATCACGAGCAACTTGTTTGACATCATCAAAAATTATTACGTGTGCTACGGTTTTCGTATAAAACTTACAGGGTTTATAACATATTGTAGTTATTAACTGTAAATTTTAAATCCTGTTCTATTTATTACTGCTTAGTTTTGCTAGACTTGTTGCTTGAATAATCTTTCATTGGTGAAAGGAGCAAAATTGGATTTAAACCTCTTGTGGTCTCAAACCGTTGCTCCAACCCGAGTCAGTTCTGGATAGCAGTAGATGTTAGTACTTTTACACCAATTAATTTTTATAAAAGTATTCAAACATAAAACATAAATTGAAATATCTTGCTCATTAGTGGTCCAAGTTTTTCCCTATCTAATATACTATAATTCACTTTTTCCCCTACCTAAATTTTCTTCGTTGGTCTAGAGTTGGACAAATTTTCGGTATTAAAAAAAGCATAGTTAATAATGTAATATATAGTATGACTTAATAACGTGATTGTTTAATGTAGTATATTTTTAAAACAGAGTAGAAAGGTAAACTCTCAGCACAGAGGGAGTTTCTTTTTTTATACGTTTTAAAATTCAGCAAAGAACTTCTTCAACTGTAAAAGCAAAATTTTGAGCTTAGCTATGCCACATGATAATTTCATTAATTTTTAAAAGAAATCAAAATAAGATTCAAAACAATCTTGAATTTAAAAAAGAAAAAAAAAATTGCATGTATCTTTAGTGTTGTGATCCGTAAAAATAGATGCATGACTAGCCAAAAAGTTGTGACTTACTGTTTTGGTAACACTAACTAAGGCCACTGAAGACTGAAAAAAAAAAATAATAATTTTTCGAAATTTAGGGCCCTGCTCCACATTGACGTAAAGCAGAAAAATAAAGCAGAAACGTAAAATTGATTAAATGGTATTCCTATGAAAAGTACCCGGATTTTCGGTTTCTGCCTTCGGTTTCGGTCGCGTTTTCTGCTGATGTGGAGCAGGGCCCTTAGTTCCCATAAAATGGCATTGTTCGTCATACAATAAGGAAAGAAATAGGTGAAAAACTAATAAATTAGAAGCTAATTCTTATGGTTGTCGTTACTTTTGCCGAAAATTCCTTACCAATTAGGTTGAAACTTTTAGATTGTCATATAGTCAGGGTTGCGGAGTCAGAGGGAAAGGTCCGACTCCGGCTCCAACTCTGACTCTTTTACCCCAAAACAAATCCGACTCGGACTCTTATTACTCAGCAACCTTGGCAGAATATTCGGGGGGAAAAATGCCCGACTCCGATTCCTTCACCCCTAAATCAGTTTGACTCCGACTCAGACTCCGTAGCTCAGCATATATTATGGAAAAAATGATAATAGGTCTTTCCCACGCAGGAACCTGCGTTGTGTAGATGAAAGATAAAAGCCCTTACTGCTTGATCACATCACGCCTTCACCATTATTCACATATTCAAATATAATCGGCAGAGTGTGAGAGTAGTAAAATGATTGCTATTATGTATCAGTAAAATTAAAAAGCAAAAGAAACAAAAATAAGTGATATCAACATTAGCGATTATTATAATTCTTGACAGTATCAGCGGCAGTAATATAAAAGTCGATATGAATGAAGTCACGTTTATTACTTAGTAATAACAATTTTAACATGTTACGTTAAGAACTTGGAAATGAAAAATAATAGCAAACACTTTGATAGAATTTGCCATTGAATTACTACACCAAAGTAAGTAAATAGCTGCAATAATAATAATAATAATAATAATAATAATAATAAATAATACGCACTGTTCCCACATTCCCTGTAGCAGTAACAAATATAATTAAGGTTTTTGGTCGTAATACCGCAGTAGCTTTAAAATTAAAATACTTCTATTAAGGACCTGAGACACATCCGAGAACCTATATTTAAATCTAAAACTTCACGAGGCTCTTATCACAAATGAGACTTTCTCTTCTTTTGTTTTTGAAAAATTTTCTTCGCTGCAGTTATTCTATTTTTCTTTACTTAATTGTGGCAACTTGCGAAGAAGTACGCTAAAGTTTTCTGCTTTCGAACCAACTTTCGGCAGAAGTAAAAAATAAAATGTCATTCCAGGAGAAATAATTGCTTTTCTGAGTCCGATAACACTTTTATGCGAACTTATTTAAGATAAGCTATCGAGAGTATAGGAGCAAAGAAAAAAAAGTTCAATAAATGGTTTGTTGTAGTCGTATACATAGAAGATCATTAAAACACGCCTTTCTAAAACTCAGTCAGTTGAATAAGCAGAAAGAATATCATAAATAAAATGCAAGGAATAATAATATGTTAGAAAGCAAAAAAACGAAATGCTTAAAACGTATGAATCGGGTACTTGGAATATTGGCATTATTTGCAGGTGTTCTCCAAACACAGTCAGTTAATTATTTTCTGAAACTTTTAAATTTTCGAAAGAGGAACATCATTATAATACTTTAAGTCTGATTTATTCAAGATGTAGCTATTTTGCACCGTGTTTTTTTAAACACTTGCGCGCCAATTTTGTGTCTGCTTTATTGCTTTTTTCTTTAAAGAGGGGGCGTGGAGGGGGGATAAGCCATCCATTGCTTCTAACGATGCATTCAATTTATAAAATAACATTTTAATCAATTGCACAACCATTTTTTTAACCAAAAAAACATACTGCTAACCCTTCCAGACAATGAATCAGGTCCGTTTCTATGGTAATAGACTGGTGCAGACAATCCGACGGGAGCTTTTCTCGTGATGGACTGATAGTACAAGGCAACAATTTGGCAACAGCAAAAACCTAAAAGCTGAAGAATCCTAAATTTGCAACACCAAAATAAGAAACAGCAATCCTAAAAAGTTCATAGAGAGTACCAGATTTGGCGCGTAATTTTTGGGGGGTATATCAAAGTTATACCTTGAAAAGCATTTTTATGCCCTTGGTTGCAATTACGCATTTAAAACAGCTGTAATTTATTATAACAATTCGAACGTTGCCCAATACGTACGTTTTCCAAATACCATAAAAATTTTAAATTTACACTGATGTGATTAAATATGAAATCCATTGTTATAACAAAACGTGGTTGCTATGAAACAGTAACAATAATAGTAATCATGAAGAAAATGGTGAAAGAAAGCTTCTCAAACTGTTAAAGAAGGCACAAAAAAACGGGGTTTTATAATTGTGAAAACTCGCATTTTAGCAGAAAAAAGGCCGATGCAGATGAACTCAAAAACCAAAGCTTTATCTAAATACAAAATTTTATCAAAATCATTAGAGCCGTTTTCGAGATCCGAAATATATACAAGAGTTGCTCGTTTAAAGAGATAAGATAAAGAAAAAAAAGTTTTTTCTTAAGACAAAAAAACTTACCAAATAGCACTTTAACTCAAACTCACAGAAAGAAACTCTTACCTGAAATAGAAAAAAATCTCTATTTAATACACACAAATACAACTTATACAAATTATATTTCAAATAAAAAACTTTTCATGGACAAACTTTGCTTATGAGTTGAAATTACACTTAATCTAAAAAACTGCCGCAAACAGTCAAAATAGCAAAGCACTCACTGTTCAAATAAATAAATAAATAAAATTCGACATTTTTAACTGAAATTATGTTTTTCGCAATGATGATTTACGATAGGTGTGTGTGTCTGTGAGTGTGTAGGCGTGTGAGCGTTCCCGTGTGTGTGTACAATGCAAAACATGAACTGCTGTTTTTACAGTACAATACTGGCAGCCGAAGTTCCAATTTAAATCTGTAAAATGCACAGTAATAAACTATAAAACTAGCACTTTTGCAGTTTCTTACTGTAAAGTTAGCAATTTTATAGTTTATTGCCGTATAAGTTAGCTGTATTATACTGTAAAAACAACTGTTAAAAATTCAGGAAGCTTTTATAGTAAATGTTATGTTAAAATGTAGCATTTACAGTGCAGAAAATTTTTACAGTAAATTGTACCGATAAAAAAAATGCGATTGCAGCGCCAATGGATCACCACGTGACTTACTGTGAGATGCACAAATGCACATGACGCCCTATTTCCGCTCTCCGAATGTGTCTCATCTGGTACCATGGATAAGAAAGCAAGCAGTGTGAAAAAACTGGGTACCGGGTTCGATCTTTGTCGTTCGTATCTCGCGCATTTTAATTCTCTTTTTCTCTTCCGTAAAATTTTACAGTAAAAAAATATTTTACGGTAAAAGTTACTGGCAACATAGATGCCAGTAACTTTTACCGTAAAATTTCAGGAAAACTTTTAATAGTGTGACAGTAGAGGTTCCAGTTTAAAACTGTAAAACACACGGTAATAAACTGTAAAATTAGCAATTTCACAGTTTATTACTGTAAAATTAGAATTTGTACAGTTTAGTACTGTAAAGTTAGCAATTTTACAGCTTATTACTGTAACATTAGAAATTTTTACAATTTACTGCTATAAATTAGCTATATTATATTGTAAAAACAACATACATTTTTTACAGTGTAGGCGTTTCTGTGTGTTAGTGTTCCGTCTCGCTACGCCATAATGTCCTGAACGGACCTCCGGCAGGAGGTGAGGTGGTGGAGACTTAGGCACACTACCAAGTTGAAAGAGAGAATACAGGTCGTTTGAGGTCCAAAAAGAAAACGCATAGTAATTTCTCGCTGATAAAAAAAATAGGAACTAGAAATTGATGTTTTCGAAGAAAAAAAAAGGTTGAATTTTGTTGAAAACATCTTTTAACATAAAACTGGTGAAAAAATAAATTTTAGAAAATGCACTCTTTTCCACTAAAACTTTTAAGTGAACATGCTTCTGTACATAGAAAGCATTGTTCATATTTCACCCTGTTAGACTTAGCAGACTTGAAGGTCAAAGAGCAAAAGAGAGAGTGTTAACTCCATTTAAATGCTTTTTTTTATCCTTAGAGTGCAAAATAACAAGGGGATATAGTCATCACAAATTTCTAGTTAGATTAGGTGCTTTTTAGTTAAAAGTGAGCTAAACTGTTCACCTTACTCTTACCATTTCCAACTATGAGGGAAACATCGACTTAACAGATATCTCTTTGTAGGTAATTAAACACAATTTTGCTTATAAGATCACTTTATGTAAAAATATATTAGGGTGAGTTCTGGTAAGTGCGTACGATTTGTTTCAAAGTTCATGTTCTCAAGGATGCTGCTCTGTTGAAAAATCTTGTACACTCACAATTTTTTTTTAGTTTTCTTTCCAGATCTTTTACTAAGATTTTCAAGCATACAATATGTCAAATAAACCATAAGCATAGGTTTTGTGACCTGGTTTATGACACCTATTCTAAGGTACGCACTTTCCCTACCTAGCGGGGTAAGTGCGTCCACCTTAAATTATGTGAATATGAGCAGGAAAAAACTTCTGGCACACATTAAATATGTTAGGTAGTTGCCTTGGGATAATTCCAAATACTAGAGATCAGTACTTGCTTGCATGGATGAAACGCAATCAGTGATATCCCACGTGTCTAGTGAACAACTGCGATTTGAAGATTGAGAGAGTTGTGTCTGTTATTCTTCCTTTGTCCTTTTAATAAGACCAAGTGAGCAAATGTAAGTTGTTTTTATTTAGTAATAATCACTCATAGTCTACATAGTTTATTTTGGTTTAATACATTAATCAGTCCGTGTTTAAGCCAGGGTTCGCACTTACCCCTTCTTAAATGTAAGATGAGCATGTGTGTCCAATAGCTTTGTTGTAAGTGCGTACCCCTGTGATTTTCTTTAATTCTATTTGTATGGTAGATCGTTAGGTGACCTGAGTGAACAATTCGTTTTTTTTCTTTTTCTTTTTTTTTTTGAATAAATATGGTTTTAAAATATTTTTCTTATTAGAATCAGCAGCAGTAAGAAAAAACATAAAATAAAGAGCAAAAAGAAAAAAAAAATAATTGATCATGATGTGATACTTGTACATTTTTTTTCTTGTACATTGAAATAGTTTTTCCCAAGGTGTTCTTAATTTTCCTAAATATAATTTATTCATTACTCCACCTTCGTTTTTTGAATCAGTTGGTTCCTTATTTAGCGTTTCACTTAATTTCATTGCTTCATTTGTCATTCTGGTTTAAATTAAGTGTAGCTTATGATCGCTATTTTCAACGAAAAATTTACTATCTAAATTTGACATCTAAAAGCCAATATATTTCGGAGGTAATGAATAAAATTGAAATCTTATGCCGCATTCAATGTTAATATAAATACTTGATGGAAATGACGTCGGATTCATAATCGGCTTATAAAAGAGTTCGAAGCAAGTTTAAAGGTGAATTACGAGAGTCGTATTTTCCACGTAATGGTACACACTTGCCTCATCATAATGGTATGCACTTGATCCGCATAATAGTACGCATATACCTCATCATAATGGTACGCACTTGCCCCATCATAATGGTACGCACTTACCCCCACCTTACTTTAAAGAAAGGGGAAGTGCGTACAGTCATATAAACAAATTTTAATTAGAGTATTTGATCAAAATACCCTATGTATTTTATTAGTAGCTATTACTCAAAAGAAACAACTTGCATTTCTTGACTTCAATTGCTTGGTATGACTACAAGAGAAACTGAAACAAAACCTTCTCAATCTTTATTTTAGAGTTTTTTTGAAGACATTTAAGTTGTCCCTGATTGTGTTTCGTCTATTGAATTCAGGCCTGAATTCTACCTACTGAAATTATCATTAGACAGTTATCTAACATAGTCGATGTGTTTCAGAAGCCATTTCAAGACAGTGTTCATATAATTCCAAGTGGACGCACTTACCCCGTGGACGCACTTACCAGAACTCACCCTATTTGAATTTGCGAAACAAAGGTGCATTTTAGTTACCAAAATATTTTTAATTTGAAAGTTTATTCGTATTGAAATAATTCAACAATAAATAACAGACTTTAAAAGAGTGAGTATAGGTTAAATGTCATGAAAAATGTTATTGAAGCATTTATAATTGTAAAGGTAGTTGAAATCGGTGGAAGTTGCATATCTGATCTTATGCTAACACCAAAAAGAAAAAAAAGGTTTGCGTAAACAGTATGTTAATAGGGTATATATCATTGAACTTTTATTACATACGTCGTGTCATGACGATCAAGACATCCATTAGGATAGGTCAAAATTTATTCATGTTGTGGTAGCAAAAGTCTGCGAAATGCCAAAACTTATCCATTAATAAGATCCTTGTACCTTCCATTATCTTGGGCACTGTTCGAAAACTCGAATAAACTGAACAACGAAACGTTCATAAAACAAAACAATCTAGAGAAAGACATAAAAAACGATACTTCGAACTAACTTAAAAAACATAAGAATCTACGAAGAAAATGCAACCAACACATACCCAATCCTGCCAAGCATATATTATTCGCCATTAACCTCTTCATTCGGAGTACAAAGCGTCCAATCATAATCGCCGTATATCAAAACCCAGACAGAGCCGGGTGTTTTGTTTATTCCCAGAAAGGGTAACGGGGGTGCGGAGGTATGGAACACGCAGATATTCCATCGAGCCCATAAAGTCATTTCTCTCTACGAGTGTTTTCGTAAACAAGGGCGCCGACGAAAAGAGGGATTTCGGTTTCGTTCTTTAATAACACTCGCGGAGAATCAGAGAAGATAAATCGGAAAAGGAACACAAAAAGAAATGGCGTTCGAGTTGTGTTCTCTTTTTATGTGGAACTTTATTTTTCTGTCGGAAGGAGGCGAAAGCCGGAGAGCATTGTTTGTAAAACTTGGGTTTCTGAAAAACACGAATGTTTGAAACCCTTGCTGAGCTACGACTCCAAGGGGAGGAAAAGGCTTTCGCTCTAAAAAAGGGGCCGTATAAATAATGGTAAATGTATAGTAGTTGCATGAAAAATGAACAGTTGGGAGCAATGGCGTCCCGTTATTAGGAAAAGGCTAAAGTTCAAGAGATTAACAGATATCGGAAAAGCTACTGATATAGGGAACGAAATTGTTACACAGTGGACTTGCACTTCAACGCAACTTGACTTACGCAAAATGGATATAACGCGAGTTTTCACAGGCAACGTACCTCAGAGATAATGCGAACTCCTCATCCGCAACATGAGATTAGTTTTTTTGGAAACGAAGTGCGGGATGTTATTCTTTTCTACTAAATATTTGTTTCATTAACGGACTTTCATCCAAAGGATTACTGAAGGCAGCATTTTCCACAGCGTACCAGTCTAACTCTCACTTTGTTAGTGCGGACAGATAACCACTTCGTATTTTCCACTTTTTGTGTTTTTCGTTTTAAATATGAAAGCTAACTAAACAGTACGCACACTTGAGCTTCTTCCCAGCACCGCCCTCTTAATTTCGGTATAGCTGTAGCTAAATTCATATTCATGGTGTACAGGAATAAAAAATATCCTTGCGCTACTGAGTGCAAACGGCTACAGCGACACCTAACTGAAAAACTGCAGAGTTAGAGTTTCTACGGCGAAAACGGAACCAGATGAGGGAAAAAAGTTGCAAAGTTATAGAGTGTCATCGATTTGGTAGGAAATAGTACATTGGGGACATTGGTGCAAAGAAAAAAGGATTAGTAGGTGCATTTGGTTTTTGGTGGTTTCATGAAAACGTCTTGGATTCGAATTCCTGTGGCGTCGTGAAATTTTAACGGGAGGAGAAATATTTATCTTTCAGGCAAAACATGACACTCTAATGTCAAATAAAGGTACATTGTTATAAGTTGCCATTTTCTTTCTCAGATCGTTTTCTCACGTCGCAGAGTAAAAAATCAAGAAGTAACAAATGCGTGTAGTAAACGATCTATACTTTATATTACGTCCACAAGGTATATTTTCATCCTGAATTGATGATGTTCTACAACTTCGTAAATCGCATTTTTTCTTATCTCGTTTCGTTTTTAGCCTACTTTCCCGTTAAAAATAAAAGAAAGACGAAAAAAGTAGGAAAAGTAGCTTAATGCATCTAAAAAATATCGCCAAGTCCAAAAAAAAAATCGCCAAGTTAAAAAAATATCGCCAAGTCCAAAAAATATCGCCAAGTTAAAAAAATAAAGAGGTAAAATGAATATCGAAAAATTAAAAATTTGAAAGTAGGGTATTGAGATGGGGAATTTGTGTGTCGGTCTGTCGGTCGGTCTGTCGGTCTGTCTGTCCCCCCCCTAATAACTTTTGAATGAACATTCCGATTTGGACAAACTTTTTTTTGTTGGAAAGATCTCGGCGAGTACAGCTCATTCCCGTATTTGATTTTTTGATTTGAACAATTTTTGGTTCAACTTTGAGCCGTTCAAATAACCGGTCCCACGATACTAACTTTTGAATGAACAGTCCGATTTGAACAAACTTTTTTTTGTTCGAAAGATCTTTTCAAGGATACTTCATTCCCGTATCTACATTTTTGATTTGAACAATTTTTCGTTCAACATTGAACCGTTCAAACAAGCTCTCACCCCTAATAACTTCTGAGTGAACAGTCCAATTTAAACAAACTTTTTTTTGTTCGAAAGATCTCGGCAAGGATACTTTATTACCGTATTTAAATTTTAAATTTGAACATTTTTGGTTCAACATTGAACCGATCAAGCAACCTTTCCCCACCTAATAACTTTTAAGTGAACCGTCCGAATTGAATAAACTTTTTTTTGTTCGAAAGATCTTATCAAGAATACTTCATTCCCGTTTTTAAATTTTCGATTTGAACAATTTTTCGTTCAACATTGAACCGTTCAAACAACCTCTCACCCCTAATAACTTTTGAGTGAACAGTCCGATTTAAACAAACTTTTTTTTGTTCGAAAGATCTCGGCAAGGATACTTCATTACCGTATTTAAATTTTCAATTTGAACATTTTTTCGTTCAACATTGAACCGTTCAAGCAACCTTTCTCCACCTAATAACTTTTAAGTGAACCGTCCGAATTGAATAAACTTTTTTTGTTCGAAAGATCTCGGAGAGACTCATTCCCATATTTCACTTTTCAATTTGAACCATTTTTCGTTCAATGATGAACCGTTCAAAAAAATTTTAACTTGAGCGCCTGCTGGGAAATTTAAATTGAATGATGATTCTGAACTTAAAGGCGGATTTCCTTCAAACTAACTGTGTAAGAAAACGGTTTTGATAAAAAATGTATGTAAAGTATTTTTCTGAAAAATCTTCTGTGAGTTCTCTGATTCCGACCCCGACTCCGCAAACATGGCGGAAATGCAGGCTCAGAAAAAAATGACTGACTGGGCAGACGATTTTTTGTTTATTTACTCATTTTTTTTGTTTAATTTATTATTATTATTATTATTATTTATTTATTTATTTATTTTTTTTTTTTTTGGCAGACGATATTTTTTTCTTTTTTTTTGATTACAAGAATTGTTCATTCACGAGAGCATTTTATTCTTTACTTATATTTAACAACTGGCAACGGATTAAAAATAAAATTCGAGATATTTTATTAACGAACGAGGTTTTTTTTCTTTCTTCGATAAAATGTGTTTTGATGTTCTTTGTACTTTTATTTATTTATTTTTTTCATTTGAAAGCGATTGTGAAATTTTTCTACGGAAGAACTATAGCAGTTACATTCTTTAAAATGTGCGACAAAACTTTATTTACTCGTTTATTTACTTTTTACGTGTTCTGATCATCTGATGAGAGGGGTATATTTTGCTTTTAGAAATCAGCTTTAAGTGTTATAAAGGTAGGTTTGACATAATTTTCAGTTTCAGATATTCAAGAGAATATTGATTAGATGCTAGATTGCCGATGTCGATGTACGGGAAAGTAGGCTCGTTTAGTTCTTGACAGAACTTCTTGTTAAAATAATAATCCTAATTCCAAAGTTTTTCTCCAGATAGCGCCATAAAGGTTTAATTCAGTAGCGCATAACTACTTTACTCTTTCTAGACACCACTTTTTCCGGCATAGCAGTTGTCGTTTCGAAACTAAGAGTGTGGTTAGGGTATTCAACGGCATACTGCATCATGGCACTTCAACACACTGCTTCATCTACAACCAGTGAAGGGAAGAAGAGGAAGCAAAAAATTTCCTGCAATTGATGTAAGAGTCTGCATCGTACATCGTAACATAAGCATTTTACTGCATCAGAGGCCAATTTTCAGTATTGTATTTTGCAAGGGTGCCCATCCCAAGCTCAATTTCTCAAATCCCCCCCCCCCACCACCAAGTTTTCACAACCCTCTTGTGCTTTTCAGTTTTACCCCTCCTTTTTATTTTATTTATTTTTTTAAATTATACTTATTTTTTTATATAATATTAATTTTTTAAAAGTTCGAATTATGCTCAGAATTGAATCGTTTTTCTCTTTTTCCAGACATTCCAAGTACACACACACGCACACACACACAAAAAAAGAAAGAAATAAAGAAATTAAAGAAATGATTTAAATTAAAAAATAAGTTAATGAATAACTTTTATTAAAAAAATTCGAAAAAATTTAAATAAAAAAAGTTAATTTTTAATAATTTAAATAAATAAATAAATTATTTTGAAAAAAATCCCCCCACACCAAATTTTGATGGCGCAACTTGCGCCATAATCCCCCCTGTGGGCACCCATGGTATTTTGCATAGATAACACCCCACTACATTTATATAATCCTGAAAGCGAGAAATATTCTTAAAAAGCTTACCACGAGCTAGAAAAAAAAGACACATAAAGTAAAAATAATGGCTCAATGTACTAAATTTTTTTTTTCCGAAATTTCTCCAGAGCACTGAAGTAACGCCATCTAAGGATGAAAAAATAAAAATATTTTCATTTCTTCACCAAGTTTAAACAAAAAAGATTTCCCTCGATCATAAATTACGTTTATTTCTTTTGAGATTAATAAAGTCTTTTCTGAAACTATGTATGCATAATCCCTCTTTGTTTTCAATATTTATTATGAATTAAGAAATATAATTACTTTCGCACTGGAAACACTTTGGAGTAATGACTTTTAAGATGTAAGAAGTTTCCTTTATTTGCATAATCTCTAAGATTTATTGCTACTTCCTTTTTCATAAGATTGTTTTAATGCAGAAAACATAATTTAAGAGATAAGTTTATCTTACGTTCCTAAAGTACTTTAATTTGCGAAATGCAAACAAACCTGACTTTATTAGACAGGGTTGTTTTGGAAGTATTCTGAAAGAGTTTTAGATTGTGCACAATTAGGATTATTCTGGGGAAATTTCTTAACGTTAAAACATTTGAAGTTTTTGAAAATTGTTTAACGTTAACGACATAATTTAAAGAAAGATGTAAAACTCACAAAGATCTAATAGCAATTAAGTTTTACATATTTCTTTAAAATATGCCTATGCTTACAGTTCTAAATGAAAAAAAAGAAGAAGAGAAGTAGGACCAATGTTTTTGGTCGTTAAAAAGAGGATTTTGGTTTAATAGATCATGTGTCGATATCTGTAAGCAAATCTCCCCCAAATGCACACCTACATAGCCCACAAAGGCTAAATCTTTAACTATGTCTCGTAAGACATTAAACAAGGGTTAGACTCTATCAAATATAATTACCGAAAGTACCGAAAGTATATCCCTCTAATTGTCTCTCAATTTTTTTGCAGCCAATAAAAACTTTTCATCCGTGTCACATATATTTAAAAATAGCGAATAATTTAAATGAAGACCTGAAATAGTTGTTCGTATATTAGGTCTTAACTATTGTTTCGTTATTTCTGCCCTTGTATATTTACACCAGTATTTCACCGAAACTGTGAACATAGTACAATTTTCTTCGAAATTTTTTTTTCAGTTTCCTTTTTTTATATTTTATTTTAACCCTGTTTACTCTTATTGATTTGTAGAAAAAAATATCTTTCATTAGTTGTAAATTCATTTTCAAATAAAATCATCTCATGTATTTCAAATATGAAATTGGCATCATTAAATTGTGCTGATCAATAATTTTTATACTCACATACATTGCCAAATCGTGAACGTAGTTCACACTTGCCACTAGTAGAGTTTTAGGTGGTAAGAAAAAAAAACTTTACAGTATGTATACATGTATGTACGTATAAATAAATGCATATCACTTTAAAATATCCAACTGAAGAAAAATAATTTTTATACTCACATACATTGCCAAATCGTGAACGTAGTTCACACTTGCCACTAGTAGAGTTTTAGGTGGTAAGAAAAAAAAACTTTACAGTATGTATACATGTATATACGTATAAATAAATGCATATCACTTAAAAATATCTAACTGAAGAAAAATAATAGAACAGACCTCGATTCAATTATTTTGCTTTAAAAATTCACAGCTGTAATTGCCATAAATTAATGTTGCTCATATAAAACACGAAAACAGAAAAAAAACCTTCACACTCACATCAAAACATTTTTGAATTTAAGAACATTAAAAAAATTGACAATTTCCTAAAAATTATATTAAGCTAAAAACTTTATCCTCTTCTGACAGAAAATCAATTTTAAAATATGAAGTTTCTAAATGATTAGAACATTTCCTTCTGCCGATGCTTACATTAATCCAGCAAAAGAACTGTCTTTGAGTATGATTAATTATGCCGCATAATTTATTATGCATTGCCAGTGATACCGACATTTTTCTAAATTTGACTCTTAATGCGTTTACATTTTCCTTTATTTTGATAGTATATTTACATTTCGGAAGAAATTTGAATTTGCATAAAAATTGGCACGAGTATCTAATACATTCTGCGTGAAACAATCGCCTTAGCTAGGAAAATATAAATTTTTTTTTGAATGAAACTTATTTGTTATGTTGAGTTGTAATTTATGTTTGAGAACATTTATATCAGACATAATTGTATCTCTGAGAATGCATAATCATTTACAGGGTGAAAAAAAGTTGTACAAAATTGGATATATGAATCAAAAATGTTATTTTACAAGTACAGGAACAAATTGTTAAGTAGTGGTAGCAGGAAAAAAAATAATTCTCATCACTACAGTTAAAGTAATGGTTTTCATTAGTAAAGAAAAAAAAATGTTTTGAAGAAATTTATACCGCAGAATAATCGTAACTCATCGGAGATAATTGCTTTCGATTGAAATGTTCTGCATTTATTTTTTTAAATTTTATTTTTCCCCAAAAATACTTTCGTTTAAAAGATAAAATAATACTAAACAAGAAGGTCAGGCATTGTGAGGAGAAAACATTGAATAAAAAAGAAAAAAAAATGATTGTAATTGAAAAGGTAATTAGATTTTTGAAAGATTATTTTTATGTGTGTATTGTAAACATTAGTTTCTCTGAATTTCAGGGCAGGAAAAGGGCTTACATGAAATGCCCATAACTGATCGATTATTTGATCACATTTGTTGGAAAATCTCTTGCAATATTACTGATCCTTCTTCAGTACAAAATAAAATGCTCAAATATTACTGTCAAACATTTTCAGACAAATTTTTATACAATTTAAACAACAAATCGTAAGTGACACAGAAACTCGAAACTAAATCGCTTGCCTAAACTGTTGACTGCAATTTGGATTTAGAATCAGAAGATAATCGTTTGCAACTAGAATATCGAATTCAGTGTCCCCTGCACCTCGATTTCACCGAAAGGGCGATTCATCGCGTTGTTGGAAAAACTATAAATTCGAATCGCGTCCAAAGCAGACACCAGCCGAGGAAAACGAAACTACCCCCTGGCATGCCCCCTACGTCATCACCCCAGGCGACGTGGAAAACGTGACACTGCCCCAAGAAGGCAGGTTTAGTAGTTTTCTAGCTGCAGAACGATACATGGCAGCCATTTTTATACCCAAGTCGGAAAGTTATCCGCGGTAGTCATTGTTAAACATTTATGATATTTAGTAGTCTGATTAGTGAACGAAACACTTCAGTCCAGTGGCGTATCCAGTAGGGGTGCAAAGGGACCAATGCACCCCCCAAGATTTTGTAAGACTAAAAAATGGTGGCACCAAATTTTGAAAAAACATGTAACCTTCATGTAAATATGCTTCAGGTTTTTTCAATGAAAAATACTTTATGGATACTGAAATATTGTCATATTATTTTCTGTTTTCGACAATAAGAAGCAAAACTAATTGTTATTCTGTAATTGTGGAAATGTAAGAGGAAAATGAGAGATGTAACCGCGCCTCTTACAAACATTGTTAGACGTTTAAGCTTCCTATTAATTACAGTTTATTTAAATGATTTAAATGTGTTTAAGCATTGCTTCTCCTCTTATTTTTTCTTTTTTAAAGATTATTTTGAACAAATTGTCATATTATTATTTACATCGTAAAGAAAAAATCAACAAAACACCAGCTTATTTTTTTTCGAAATGTGACAAATTGGATTTTTTTAAAAAAACTTATCGCACATTAAAAAAAAAATGTTTTTTTATATTAACACTTACATTGAAACATTACTGCTCATTTCAGCAGTAAATTTTTACATTGGAAAAAAGGGATCAGTTTCTTTCATTTCTCATGGGATGAAATGAAAGTTTTTATTTTATTATTAAAAGTTTTATTAGAAATGAATAAATAAACAAGTTGAAATATTAATGAAGGAATGCGAATGAATGAATTAATCAATGAGCACATCTGGGATTAAAAAAAAAGGAGTAAGTAATAGTTGAAAAACAAAAATAATTTTTCAGAAAGTGCAAAATATTACAATATTTGTATGAAATTTTGAAAAAGAGTTGTATATATTCCCTTTGATTTTTCAGTCTACTTATATTTGAATCGCAATCGTCCAATCGACTATAGGTTTAAGAATATAGTTAGTATATTGCTAGGTGGATGGCTCAGAAGAGTTAAAATGTTTTAACATTCCAATTTGCCCCGTTATTTAAATCTCACCCCCACGTTCCCCAACATCTGAAGGACGTTTAAATGGACATTTTGTAGAATATGCATGAGAAAATGCTTGCATATAAGCTAATAAAGATCTTATCTTTGATGAAACAAAAATAATCATAAAATAAAACTTCATAAAAACCAAAATGTACAAAAAATTTCATTTTGGTACTCTCGGACCTTTAAAAGTATTTTTTATCATGCAACTATTTTTTTTTTAATTATAAATGATCTATCAATTTTCCGATGAAGACTTGAGTGCTTTTGGCTTGAGATTTTTTTTCGTAATATGTTTATTGTACTTGTATAAAATTCATTTTTGTGAAAAAAAAAAAATCTTTGAGCAACATTCAATAGAAAAAATTAAATCGAAATACTGCGTTTTTAAAGTTGCACCATATTTCTTGATTTTTTTCCTTTCTCATCACAGTGTCGATGTTCGATGTGCACCCCCCAAAATCAATTCTTGGATACGCCACTGCTTCAGTCCAATTTCGTTTTCAGAAATTCTAAATGTAGCCCTCGTTACATCGTACCTCGTTACATTGCGATATTCCGTTGTGTTCCGATAAATTATATTTCAGAAACTGTTGTTCACATTTGCCATGAAAAAAAAATTCTTTTTTTGTTGTCTCCGGACAAGCTTGATTAAACGATGAGTTATTGCACCACTCAAAAATGTAAAAATAATGAAGTTTTAACCTATTAAATAACCACAACCCAGTCAGAGTATAACTTTTAAAAGAGAAAAATAAAAAAAACCTCACTGTATTTCTTTTAAATGATCTTTTGTACCTCAATCATTAGTAGCCTCATCTTCACTGAGCTTAAAGTGAAGTATTTCAGTTTCTGCGATCAGTTCATACAGTTTAAGTCCAAAAAACATACTGCAAAAATTAACTTGAAAAAAAAATCTCGCGAGATCGAGACTTGACATGATTCCAGCCGGAAATTCTTTCATGGTTAACTTTATGCATAATGAGGATATTTTTCGCATAACTTGAAAACATCCTCAAATTGTTTGTGGAAAACAAAGACATGATATCAACAGTTGAGTTTCCTTAAAAAAGTTTACTGAACGAGTTTTTCCCCAGATTATGATCAATTGTTGAACCAGGCTTATTAAAATGCTATTTGGCTATTCAGAGGATATCAACTTTCAAGCATCGGGTTACTGAAGGAGTAGATTTTCAACAACAACATTTGACAAGAAGTGATTCGTGAAAAGCATGTGAAATTAATTTTGTACAATGGGTTCCATTAATCAGGCTCAAAAATCTGGGTCACTATAAAGCTCTTGTATTCCAACAAATGTATTTTGTCTTAGTTATTTATACATTCAACGAACTTTTACCACAAAAAGAGATTTGGCGAGCCTTTGAGTTTCATCAAACCAGTCTCAAAGATTTGATGCTCTTTTTCTTAGCAACAAGTGGTATTCGTTATGATGTAAGTCTACACATGTTCATTGCAGGACAACTTTATGTATAAACTTTTAGTGATTTAGTAAGCCTTTTTAAACGTTACACCATAATTACTCAACTCTAAAAATGTACCCCTGAATTTTGATAATGGGGAATATGGGCAAAGTGAAATAATTAAGATCACATACATCTATCAAACCGAACGAATTGAAAATTTGTTTTGAAAAGTACAGTACATTAAAATCACAACGTATTGAAAATGAAACATGCGTTGAAGCACTATTTTTATTCAGATAAAAAATAAGTAAATAAATGAAGTAAATAAAAAATAAATATAAATAAAGGGAAAAAATTATTTATCTATTTGTTTATTTTTGGCACGAGGAAAAGTGCTAGATACAATATTTTCTATTCGAGTATTAAAAATATTTTCGATGAATGAGTAAATGAAACAATAAATTAATTAAAAAAATATGATGAAACAATAAGTGAATAAATAGATTAATTAATATATGAGAAAAATGAGTGAATAAAGTAGAGAATGAGTAAGGGGGGAAGATAAGTGAATGAATGAATAGAAAAGTGAATTATTAAAAGAAGGAAAATAAATAAATTAAAAAAAAATAACTAAGTGATTTAGTAAACGAATTAAATATACGAAATGAGCTATTTTACTTTGAACCATGCAATTGACTAATTGTACAAAATATTTAAAGTACTAATAAGTTTAAAATTAAAAGAGAATAAATACTGCAGCGAATATTAGTAGGTCTCAATTAATATTTATGATGCTAATAACAGGAACTTTGCCATTGTTGAAAACAAAAATATGTTTTTAATTACAGCAAAATATTATAAGATGAATGATAATTTTTGAAAAAAAAAAAAAAAAAAGATTGTATAACAATATGCTTCGATGTTTAGCGGTAACTTTGTCCTGACTGAAATAAACCACATGTGTTGCTACGTAGTCAAAATATTACCAGATAGGTGGAGCGAAAAACCAAGTCAATGTTTCAACATTTCACCCTCTAAATCACTTTTTGCCCCACATACCCCTACTTACTGCAGTATATACCAAATGAAAATGAGACTTTTACTATTATAGTCATTATATAAATTTATAGTAACCCTTGAATTTATTAAGGTAGACTCCCACTTTGCTGAGCGTTAACAGCAATTCGTATAGTGATCTTAACAGTAGCCTGGAAACTACTAAATGTTGCTTATCTGGTAATACTCTGGAGTCGCATTGCAGCTATCATGACTATCTGCGGGGAAAGACCATTATAAAGTGTAATAATGGTTGATGCTCGTTGTGCCTTTCCTCTGAGGTGTAATATAGTATAAAGTTATTAAATATGGAATTAATATGTATAGCGCAATGTTCTTCATTGCGATTATTTCCTTTAACGATCAAATGTACTGTATTTTACAACGGAAACAAATGGTACTGTACGTTGAGAAAGCTTTTTATATGATGTTCTATTACTATTTCGGAAATTTATTTATTCGATATTTTTATGAAAAGTTTATGTATCTTAATAGAAATTCCCGCTCATATTACGCAAAAAATAAACATATAAATAAATAAAATAAATAAGAAAAAGAAAGAAAGAGGGACAGCGGACGGAAAAGATTTTTCACAAGGAAATTTAAGTTGGTTTGTTTTTGTTCAGCTCACAGACGGTTTTTGGGTTGTAAGTAATATTACTAAGGCAGGGATTCAAGTGAAACACCATTGCAATCGCTTCGAATTGCAATCGCTACTGGAAGTGAATTACATTATCATCAACTTAACTTGGCACTGACGTCACTACGAGTGGAGCCAATAAGAGCTCACAAGCAGTCAGTGATCTCCTCTTATTCGCCAAGTAGGCTGTGACGTTTTATCTAGCTCGTTTTTCATAGGCAAACGTCACGCTGACGTCACGATGTTTTTATCAAAAAACGTTCTAATGTAATTCATTTCCAGTAGCGATTGTAATTTGCAATCGCCTGTTTCACTTGAATTCCTGCCTAAGATGCTCCTTGCATTGTTACTCTGTTTGATATTTATCCTACGACCTCCCCATTGCATTTGTGCATGCCTGAGGTCTCTGCTGATATTATTAAAATAGGGGTGACGGCGCTAAGAGATATTGAATGTAAGAAGATTTTGCTTTGTTTTGATTTGTTTTTCGTTGATTCGTTTATTTGACGTGCTGGTTTGCGCTGATGTTTATTTTTAAAATTTATTCCCCTTCATTATTAGTTCTAGAAAAATAAAATTATATTGGATGGTGCATTTTCTTAATCAAGTTGTTACCCCTTTTGAAATAGAACCGTTCAAAAGTGCAAGGCACGGCTTTCGAGGTCGAAAAGTAATTATTGCACGAACTCTATTTTGCGACTGTGCGATGTAATTGATTTTACATGTTTCCATTTCAAAAATGCTATAAACTGTGTTACTAAAAAGAAATCAAGAAAAATATAGTTTAAATTTAAATCCCCCCCCCCCCCGGACAATAATTTGTTATACTACGGTCCAGTCACGTTCCACTCTGAGAATCAGTAAAGAGGAATATTAGAATTAAAACCTGAACTTAAAGCAATGTTGGGAAATGAATGAACATCAAAAGTTTCTCAACCAGATTTATAGTTTCGAAAAAAACTCATAGAAAGGGCTCAAAATGCTGACCACGTATGTCGTTGCACAGGTGACATCGGGTGATGTTGTGCCGATTTTAGAAGATAACGTTTGCTCTGACTGCTTTTCTCCGGTGCCAACGAAGAGCAAAATGCTATTTTTTCTCAGTGGAAACTTTCATGCGGTATATTCTTGAGTCTTAGGAGATATACTAAGCAGGCAGACACAAAATGACGTCAGAAACGATTACTTGTACTGCTTCATTTCGCAGGACCTGTTTCCAATTTCCTCTTTTCTGTCTCTCAGAATGGAATACGACCCAATGTTGCTCGTAATTATTGGTCGTCTGGATGAGTAATATCACCATGTTAAATTGTAAAACAAATTTAGAACCACCCTGTACTTGCAGTTTATAAAATTCATTACCCAATGTAGAAATATCCCCAAAATTTCTGACCGACTCGTAGTCAATAAATATAAATGCTTAGATGCAGCGAAGATTGGGAAACGTATCAGTAAAATGAAAGATGTAAAAGTTCCTATTTTAATCCGACTTCTTCACGGCTAATGAAAAACTAACTCTAGTAACTTTAAGTTCCTACACCATTATTCAAATTTGTTGTTTGAATCCATAATTTTATTAGAGAGATATATTAAACGTTGCGAAACCAGAATTATGGCGAGGTTGACGGTGGTAAATTGGGCATAAAATGGCGGACAAGGAAGGCTGTATTTATAAGAGCCTTAGCCTCCCGAAGTCATATTTTACTCCAAGAACCCGGGGGTCTTGGCCGTTGCTAAGCGACCCCGCACATTACGTCCGCTCACTTAAGCTCGTTTCCCTGAAATGCGCCCCGGCTATAAGGAGAAGGGCTGTTGTCGGAGGGGTCGAGCTTAAATACTCTCTGGCAAACAGCCCCGGTGGGGAATGGAAGAGACTAATTGGCCGAGTTTTTAGCTAGAGACACTATTTCTAGGCGCAGAATTGCCCTTTAGTGCTGCGGGGAGGTGACATTGCTTAATGGTGCCCCCACAGCTCCATATTCGTTATGACTGATGAATTGTTGTGATTAAATTACAAGCAAATGTGAGACTTGTGACCTTTAATTAAGTGCGCGAAGCTCCGTTTCGCTTTTTTTTTCTTTTCTTTCCAAAGCGCTCTCAGTAGTAGCAATATCAAAGTTATGGCATGTAAAAATAGATGAGCGATGTTTTAAAACATTGTTACTACAGAAAATTTATGTTACAAAATAACTGTATTGAAAAAATCTATTACGTCGATCTTAATTTCAAAAGACCGCACACATAATATAGCAGCAAATTTTACAAGAATCATCTGCTTAAGACCTAAAAAATACTACATCGTTTAATGTCTTTGCTCAACAAAACGCCATTAAAATGTACCCTAGATAAGAACATTCTTGATTTTTCCTTTCTGTTGTCTCTCTATTTTTCTTTGAGTTCAGTTTTAAACTCAAGACATCGATAATTTTCTTACTTCGCCTTCTGTTGCTTTTAGCCAGTACTCAAATTGAGCACTGTTGCTAAAAATTTGAAATAGGGCTCTATTAGCCCACAGTTAGCTTCCTTCTAAGGATAGCAGCGTGTGAAAGTCAATGCGCTTACATTGGAAAAAATGAGCCGTTGTTTTTACAGTATAATACTAGCAGCAGAGGTTCCAGTTTAAAACTGTAAAATGCAGAGTAATAAACTGCAAAATTAGCAATTTTACAGTCTATTACTGTAAAGCAGCAATTTTACAGTTTATTACCACAATTTTTCCCTTCAGCAAATGACACAATAATAAACAAGATAACTCAAACATACATTTTATAATCAAATGAAAAATATAGCTTATGATATAGCTGAAGTAGGGAAAAGTACCAGAAATAAAATTTTTATCCAGTTTGATAGGCGGAGATTTTATGCTCCAATAAATCGAAAATAAATGGGATCATTAATCTGCGTGTGAAATAGAGTCAGAGCATCTTTTGAGCAATTTCTATAGTTTTCTCTCCTATTAGCAATACTTGCGACGCGTGAAGAATTAATTTTACCAGAGGTAAAATGCGTGAAAAAATTGCCAACACTGTTAATCATAAATGAAGCGAAAAATTGATACAACCATTCATCAAATTTCAACTCATGCCAGAAAAATATGAAAATTACAGAAAGCCTGCACAAATTAAATCCAGATATCGTTTGGTTATTTTCTTTATATGTAAGAATAAAAAGTTATGTTATGGGTAATTTTCTGTATCAAATGCATCAGTCAATTAATCTTTCAAACTAATGATTTTAATTATCTTTTTCATAACTGTGTACAGAGAGAATCCAACATTTAATGTGAATAATTTGGTTACACACAAGATTTATTTCTAAAATTCGGATGAGAACAGTAACTATTAAAGTATTCTGATGAGAAAATGGAAAGGAACTAATCTGTACTATCAAACTCTGTCAGAAGCGGTGGCGTGGACAAGTCACGCTTTAGATTGGTAAATAAAATAAATAAATAATAATTCTTTAATAGCGGTTATCTAGGAGCAGGAAATGCTAAATTGGGATTTGTAGAAATCATATCCCCTATTACCACATTATCAATTCTTAGAGAATAGTCATTAGTCGACCAGCACGTTAAGAATCTGGGATAAGTTGTTACAATATATTTATTTAAAAACTTGAAACTAAATAAGCTAATAAAAAACTATCAATATTTAAATGCTTAATGAAGCTAGAGAGTCTGATAATGCATAATATCGACTGCCAGTCAACTATATGTTGTTCTCACCTAATTAAATTTTGGAAATGTCATTGATTATTTTTAAACGATGAATGCAAAAGTGTGCAAATATGGTAAATGTTTTTTTTTTCTTTTCATATTCAAAATGCAATTGGTTTTTCGCAAAATTACATGTTGTTGTTGCGTTATATATGAATATGGAGCACCCAGAAGCAAACCAGTGGTAGTGTAGGAGTAGCTAATACAAAGGAAACTCTCACCTGCTTTGGAACAAGAGATAGTGCTATATGATCAGCGAGAATGAGCAAGCTGTAAAGCTTTTGCTGCTCACGCAATAAAGCTGACCTTACTTATTACAAAATGATGTTGTCCGTTTTCGCTTCCAGCTCACCCGCCTTCTCTCCGTGGTCAAGCTATGGTAGCCCTGATAGAGGTTATTGTACCTTGCATAATTCAGAAAAACTTTTCCATTAAAGACTCCCTTCAGCTTAAATTTGGAACTCGTTTTGTTCAAAACTTTAAGAAGTCCACTCATAGTATGGATCTGACCTTAAAGTTGAGACATGACCTTGACAATGTTACATCTTTTAATCGAGTTCAGAGAAAAGAAGACAGGTTATTAGTGTGGATTTGAGCTAGAATACTTTTGTAGAACTACTACAGAAATTACCCAATCCAATTCAGCGCCAAATATCTTTCCCTAGTCCCTCCATAAGAAGTAAACTGTGTCAAAGTCATGCTTCAACTTATAAGAGCCACACTATAAATCTCTTTTGTTTCACCCCGCCGCTATGCTGTTAAATAAAGAAGTCTTTGATGCGCATAAGGTTTTTCTTGCATTCGAACTTGAACTTCTGCTACTATTTTACTAAACAAAAGTACATTTTTATTCAACAAAGTACGAATTTAATATTGCAGTTTAATAAGTTTTCCCCAAAGGCACTTTCAGCTTTTAGTAGAGCATTAGAAATGCTCTCAATTAAATTAAAACCAGAATAACTTTTTTTGCCATCGTATCTAATTAAAAGTTCCAAACTTTTTTTTCCCCCTTCAACAACAATATAAAGTTACGCAGGTTTTAATCCAACCATTTTCAAAAGTTAACTCAAGCGATTGTTTCAAAATTCTATTCAGCAAACATAATTAAATTTTCTATTAATAAAGCATAAAGTGGATAATTCGATATGCACCGCACTGCGGGTGGGACCTTCAAGAAAGTCGGCTTCGCTGAAATTTTAAAGGCTTTAAGCGTAATTAATAGAACGAACCATACAAATCATTAAAGCCATTTTAATTTTTTAGCTTTTCAATAGTTTTACACGGTTCATTTATCAAATTTAGGCAGAGAGATTTTCAAATCTTTGAGTCATTTGAACGTAAGAAGTTTTGCCAGGTGGCGAGGAAGTTCTTTTAGAGATATTTGGTTTTAATACGTGCAACATGCGATAATTTATTAGACTTCCAGTCCAGAATTTTACAGTGACTAACGATTTTTAAATGGGCCGGTTAAAACGAAAATAATAACGACTTTTCTGAATACTTTTCAGTTTTTAAATTTTTAATGTTTGTATCTGTGTGACTTAGTGCAGTTAAATATAGACTTATTTATTTAACGCCCCGCAAGCGTATTTTATGCATTAAAAATCTGGAATATGGCTTAGTAAAAAATAAATCAAGCTCATTTTCACTTTGAATTTCAAATCAAACTTTTAAAACGGAAGATAAAAAGCGTTCAGAATTTTTTAAATACTGTTACATTTATTATCATTACTTTTTTTGCACATTTTAAAATGTTCATTTGTATGTTATCTTATATATTTCTTTCTGATTCAAAATGTCAAATACTCCAAATGGTAAAAATTAAAGAGTACTGCGAATCTCTTCTTTCCTTGCAATCTTTCATTTTATCTTTAAAATGTGATTTTACTAAATTAAGTATTTTTTTTTTTAATTTCTTGAAGAGATGATCATTATTATTAGCTTCACTTTACGTACATTTAAATAATATTTAAAAAGTCAACGGTTTTTCAAACCTAGAAAAAGTCCTATTTTTGTGTGAGTGTGTCTGTGTATGTGTGATATAAATATTGTTTTCTTAGCTAAACAAATATATATATATATATTACTCCCAAAATTGCTAATAAATAAATATGTTTTATTAAAATATTAGCTATTATCGCTCATATTTGTTTTAGATTCAAAATAATGTACATAATTAATGTACGTAAGCGAATACCGTAAAGTCGGGTTACTTGGACCCACAAGATGGTTACTTGAGCCCACATTAAAATTATAAAATCTGGATTTGGTACTAGCGTTAGAGACTGTAGAGTGTTTCTACCTCGCGGAGAAACGAGGAACTACGTACAAGTCTTCAACCAGTGAGTACCAAACCTAGATTTTATCATTTTACTGTAATGGGCTCAAGTATCCCCCTAGGGTCCAAGTACCCCGACTTTACGGTACCTTTATGATATTTCGTTAATAGATGAAAAATTGAAACTTAGAAATTTAATTCGCGCATAGGTCTATTTGTGAGCAAAAGGAGTTCTGTATTAAACTTTTCTTTTACGATGATTAAAAATTACATAATTTGGCATCTTGCCGTGTCTGGCCAAAACTACATTTCTTTCTTAAAACCCATTATTTCAAAGGTAGATGCTTCAATATCAATATTCTCGTCTTTTCAGCAATTTGTTTCATATTGTGCATCCCACAACATTTTCTTTTAACCCCACAGAATAAAAGCCAAACATTTGGAAATGACAAAATTCACAATGCCCCAAACAGTCGTCTCCACAAAGAATTGGCCAAGCTGCACAACAAAGAAGCATTGTTCGGGATCGTAGATGGGCAGCCTTTGTCATCAAACTCAGCACGTCTGCTTTACTCGCTATTTAGCTAATGCTCGTTCATTGTTGGGAGGAATACCGCGTTTCTTCTGGAAAATTTCACTGATATTTTAATAAAGCCGAAGATGAGATAACTTTAGTCCTCATTACTGTTGGCTTGATTCACATTAGATACAAAAAGAGAGGGAAGATCAGACAATGAAACTGCAGCACGCAATTGTAGATGTATGTTATTGTTAGCAGAAATTACTACGTACGAAAACATAAGAGATAAATTAAATTTGTGTCAAATAGACGTAATAACGTAATGTCAAATAGATCAGTAGATGATCTTTAAGGAATATGAAATGCAATACACCGCCAACTCGGTCATTTCCATCCATGGACTGCAGTTTCGTGCTCTTATTATGCACTCATCAGCATGGAATAGGAAAGTAATCGAGTTAGAGGCAAAATTTCTCCAACTCGGCTACTTTCCTATTTCATACTGATGAGTGCATAATAAACACGAAACGACAGTCCATGGGTGAAAATGATGGGCGATGTATTGCATGTTCCTGCCTTAGGCCTTGCTTAGAGGCGGTTACTCAATGCTTTAATATGTAAGTGTTTTTTTCTTTTTTTTTTTTTTTTTCATAAAGTAGTTTATATTTTGCATGCCTCTACAAAGCAGCGTAGAAAGCATGGGGAAAAAAGAGAACCTTTTCTATTGATCAGATGCTTGACATTGAATTTAAAAAACCATACACATCAGACTCATGGCATGGAATAACAATTTATGTACATCCAACTTCTGAAATTTAGTGAAACAATTACTGTAATTAGTCTCATAAAATGGAATCAAACTGTTTCTCTATACCAGTCAGACTCATGGTTTGGAATTAAACAATTGATTCATGTCAGACTCATGGTGTGGAATAAAAATTAATGTATATCAAACTCATAACACGCAATCAAACAGTTTCTGTTATTAGTCTTATAGCATGGAGTCAAACAAGTTTCTATACATCAGACTCACGACTTGGAATCAAAAAGTTTCTGTGTATAAGACGCATAACATGCAATCAAACAGTGTCTGCACATCAGACTCATACCAAACAATTACACGGTGTCTCTGTATTTCACTAGTGATATCGAATTGAAGTTTCTGTATCTGCACTTTCAAGATTTTGCCTTGCATAGGAATTATCCAAACCCAGGAATATGACCGGGGAATGAGCAAACCGAAGCAGTGAAAACAGCATATTGTTCATTCTTAGTACAAAGAACGGATTCATGTTTGAAGAAAAAGTTGAGTATTGTGTTCCACATAAAATAAAGACACCTTTAATAGAACATTGATTGTTAGAAATGTAAGTAGCGTGACTCTGTTTTAATAGTATTTATTTTTCTCATTGTCAGCAAATAAATGTTGAAAATTAAACTATATAATTTACTGTCAAATTTGCTCTCATAATAGTCAATTTTACTCTCAAAGCGAAAAGTAAGCTCAAGCTCAAAAGCAAAGAGAAAAACATCCTGTATAAATCCCTTAAAGTGCATGTTATTTATTGTTTCTCACACACATATTTTTATGGTAAGTACGTATACGTACATAGCAGCAAGTCTCTGAAAACTAAACTGTAAACTTTTAAGCTGTAGGTAAAAAAAAGCACACACAAGAGTGTGCTGTACGAAATCATTATTTTGAAAAATAAAAAATACGCTAAATTTGCCTCTACTTTCTTAGCCTTCTTTCTGACGAGGGAATAGGGAGAGCGTAGTTCCGGCATGGTGAAAAACTGGTTTTTGTAAAGCAATTTTAAGAGGCCTCTTGCAGGTTAGGCATCAGGTGTAAAAGGGCATCTGAAATCGCGATTATAGTTCACCATGTAAAATGTAGCTAACTTAAGGAGCTAAAATATTACTATTTGAGATGTGACGCATTTAGTTTGGGTTGTTGCAACATTTTTAGGTGGTTTATTTTTACAGGTTCCTATTTCTGCATCATGAAGGAAATAATACTTTGAAGGGCTAGGAGGATAAAGGGGTTATGTTACATTAAAAAAAAATAAACGCTCTGGACAATGGCGATGGGTACAGGTAAGCAAATAAAACTTCGGACATCAAAAAGTAGTTATCATTAGACCAATTTCATAAGCACACTAACGACAAAACCAGAAAACAAAAAGCTGCATCAACTGTAACAATAAAACTTTGAAATTTAATTACCCGCAATTTCTGTTTTGTCACATAACCCCTTCATCTCCCAAGCCCTTCAATTAAGTTACAGGAACGTAAAAACTGAATAGAATTTCATTTTATTTGGAAAATAATGCCCTCAAACAACAAAGCGCCTTCTATATAAACAACAATCCGTTTATAAACTGAAACTTGATAAAACAGAAGATATTTTCATGAATGGCAGGATTTAGAATTTTTTAAACCATGTTCTAGTGAATTACTGTGCAGTAATCATTCTGATTCAATCCAAGTAGTAATTCCAGTATAGAACCAAAAACAAAGTTCCGGTACTCGGTACTTTTTTTAAACGCGATCTCGCGACGCTGTCAATAATGGTATTAGAAATTTTTCAAGAACGACATCTTGTTGACATAGCTCATAATTTTATCCGAAAAATGAAAAAACATTTTACTATGAACAACTATAAAATGTAAGAATACATGTTGCTGTCAGTGTGTCAGTTTATATCAGTAATCGAAAAAAAAAAAAAAAAGAAGAAGAAGCAAAACGAATCATACAGTTATACAGTATTACAATACAACGCATGAACTTAATGTTAACATTATTCTATAGAAGATTAAATAATATCACATAAAATGTTATTGTGTATCTGTCTGTGTATATTCTTATTCGTACGCAAATACGATTTATAACACCATCTAACAATGAAACTATCCCATTCATTTATTTTCTGCAACTCCATCAATTCGTACTTTTGAAGCTGAAGTTTGGAGCTCAATAATTGACTTGAGTGCTGTGTCACCGATGTAAAAATAAATTTATAGCTAATGAGTTCAATAAAATAAAAAAAAAACTTGTCGATTAAATGAAATTTTTTATTTGCAGCTAATAGCAAAAATACCGGTATTTTACCTTCCCAAATACCAGTTTTATGAAACTGCAAAACAGCCCGAAATACTGGTAAACTACTATTGCAGTCACTATAGATACATGAAAATGGGTATTAGCAGATGTTTTCAAGAGCAAAAAAGCATGCTTCTGAGATAATTACACTGATCATGAAACATAACGCGAGGTCAAGCATCTAGCTGCGATGCTGTGTTATAGCCAGCGGTCGAATTCCAGAGTTTAATCCTGTGACCTACTCGAAACAGCAATTTTCGTCTCCAATTTCATCAATTAGAGACGTCTTCGAGTCATAGAGTCAAAACAAGTTTCTAAGGATAAAATGGGTGAAGGAACCTTTGCGCCTCGAAATTTGAGCTTTATCCATGTGTTTTACGATTCTTATTAAGGTTTAATAATTTATATTTAACGTAAGGTCTTTGGTTATAAAGAGCTCCCATTAAAGGGGGAAAAATCAATATGAATAAGTTGCAATAAAACGGTTCACAGAAAGGTTTTTGCAAGGATTTTTCCTTCTCAAGTTTGGTAAAATAAGTAAAAATGCACGGGTACTAAGGTTTTTTTTTCTTCTAGGTTTTCAATTTTCAAAATGATTAACTTCAAGCTACTCCATTAACCGTTAAATGCTTTTAATTTCTTCCATACTTAGGAGTATTTCATTTTTGTGCAGCTTTAATAAATTATTTATGTTTAATATGATTAGGTTCGTACATTGATGCTAATGTATTTTAACACATTAATATCAGTATCCAATGCGATTGATTTTAATTTGTAATCACTATATTGGAAGATTTATAAGGATATCGAGTCTACTTTGCTGTGTGATATTAACAGATTTGCGACCAATGTTTTTCTTATTGTAGTCAGTCACCGAATGATGCACATCGATTTAACCTCTTCAGTCCCAGTTGAAGGTTAACATATGTGTACCTTCTAAGTTTTTATTTATATCTGGTTTCAAAGCAAATTATGACGAAAAAAACTATGCATTATAAAATCTAAGATTGTAGCATTAATTTTCATCAATTCCAATTTTTTTAGGTATTATTCAGACCTAACAAAGGTTTAAAAACTTGAAATTCAAATGGTTGAAAAAATCATAAATAATAATAATAGTAAAAAAATAGTATAATCACTTTAAAAAAAGACATGTTCCAAGATTTTAAATAGAAAAACTGAAATTGATTCTTATATTTGTAATGAATGGGAGACAAAAAATCGATTGAAATTATTTTCTATACTTATAAAGTCTAGGTGAAAAAAATCAACAGCAACGTTTTTTAACATCCTTTTATGTTAAATGAAAACAACGTCAGACATTATAGCTAAAATAAAGAAAGTTGTAAAATCTAAAGTAAAGCCGTGAACGGTGGTAAAGCTTTCCCGAGAAAACATCACTAAAAACAGAGAAAGATACTTAAAACTTAATGAAAATTTAAAAGAAATGTTTGGAAACAGGTTTTTGAGACAGAGGGAGATGTATTTCTTCATTTGTTGGTATGCTTGTCTCCATTTTGTAACGACACCTGAGGGAATGACTCCACATCTCATTCGTCTGAAAGGTTTTCATCCGGAGTAGCTCAGTTTTAAGCTTTTACTTTTGATTTTAACATTTCTCTTTTTTTTTTCTTGTTCAATTTTGATATATTGAACAAGATTCAATAAATGAAATATAACAGGGAAAATTAAACTTATAAATCTACACATATAAACAGGTGGACTTGCTTTAAAAACATACACTTGAAAAAAAATTAATACAAAATTGGGGTGGGTGTTTTTCATTTTTTATCTAAATGAAATTCTTCTGAGGGTATTTTTTATTCCAAAAGCAAAAGGTATTTCAAGATTATCTTCCAACTGCACCAACCATATTTATTCAGAAAAACGTTGATTCAAATAAATGGGAAAATTTTTAAAGCTTTTTATTCACAGCAAAGATTTTTTAAAAAATGCCTTTGAGAAATTATTTTAACACTTAAAAATACTTTATCTTCTGAAATTGAAGATCAGAGCGGATAAAGCGAAGATACTTCAAGAGCATTTTCGTGATTTATTTTAAAAAGTGGTGATTAAGTTTGACATGAGCCTTTAATGCGGATTAATCTACGTACATAAAAATAAAAAAATACCTTTTTTTCATCGTAAGCCACTCCATTATTTACGAACTACTATGGAAATAAATTAATAAATCACAGTTTTTATTTCGTATTTGCAGTCGTACAGATAATAATAGATAGCTTATAGCCTTCAAAGAATATTTTTTCCCTTTTAATAGATTACTTTTTTTTTCTTCTCCTAACATTCATAAAACAACAAATTTGGATTCTGCGCGTGTACTTGTAGGATTGTTAATTACTACAAAAAGAAACAAGTTCAATAAAATTGCTGAGTTTTAAACTCATTTAATGTATATGTTTGTATTTTTTAAAACGTTGTCTATTTTTACTCAAGTTCAGTGAAGTTTCAGGATACAGATCCTGAAATAGACATTTTTGAATGTCACAAAATGCGTGCAAAATTTGTTGGTGGCATAGAAAATGTTAATAATAATGGAAAATAATGGAAGATAACTTAGCGTAAAGTGAATTATGCAGATAGTGGTCATTCTGTTTGTGTACAAATCATCATCTTCAACGAAGCCATGTACCCGAATGCAAGGCTTAATTTCTAACAAAAAAAATTCAGACGCTCTGCAGTTTTCAGAACTCATTTTATGGAGTAAATAGCTTGAATTCCAACGAATGTGAGAAAACTCTTTTATACAATTAAAATTGTCAGGTGATTTTCGCTCTCGTGAGCTCCAATGAAAATTCAACCCTACACTATTCAGAAGTGGGGATAACTATTGGTTGTTTAGAAGTGTGGCAAACAATCCGGAATCAAAGGCAAGAGGAAAGTATCATAAAATGCAATTTCCTGGATCTGGATTAGTTTTCTCAGATTACAGCTGCACACTGAAGACTCTACCAATATTGTGGACGAGAAATAGCACCACATGAAAGCTGATAGCCAAAAGAAACCAATCGAGGAAGTCACTTTTCTTCAGCAAGACTTTGGCTACAGGCACTATCTTTAAATCAAAGTATGAAAAAAATAATTAAACGTCGTAACTTTACATACTTGAAGCCACATGGCATATTTTTCCGCTGTTATGAGTCAAAAAAAAAGTTAACAGGAGGGTGTTAATGGAAGAAGCCATGCACTGAGTAATGCCTTCTGAGGAACGTGGGGACTGACAAAATAATCCTGCATTCCAGCAAGGACAAGTCATATTTGGTAGGATGTGGGGTGTTGGTTCAGGGTGGTATCTCTATTCATTTTAGTTAGATCCATTAGTTATAACACTGACATTTACATCATTTTGCAATTGATCCATGACAGCTGGGCAGCATAGAGATGAGACTATTACACCTTTTATGGTCTTTTACGTTGGAGCAACTGAAGGTAAGTTCATTTTAATGAATATTAAATGCAGCCCACATCGTACTGGGCTACTGGACGATTTCTTTTGGGACGATGGAACCACACAAATGATATATAGCCAGAAAACTCTCCAACATAAACTGAATGCCAGAGATGTAGGATATGCTAGGCCAGTGAGGTATTGCCCACTCTTGGAAAAAGGGTTTTCCAGAAGAGTGGGGTGGAATATCCCTCATTTTGATGATCTGTTAAGATTATTTGTGCAAAATAGATGTTTCACGTTGTTTTTTCGCGCCGGGGAAACGATACGCTCTATTCAAGCAGATTTTTTTTTCTGTGAAAATTAGCTATTTTTAGGCCTAGGAGCAGTTTTTTTTTTTTTTCAATTAAATTTTGTTCCTCTCTTCAAAACTTCACTTTCAAGCTAAATTGTTTGCATAAATTCTCTAGTTTGTGATTAAAACAATCATACCTTCAAAAATTTAGATTGTTAACATTTATCTAAAAATGCTTTCAATCAGATATTACGACTGTGTTTAAATGAAAGGAAACTTACCTTTTTGTGTAAATGTTGAAGGAAAATATATGTGTACGCCACCAATAAGAACGTCAACAGTCGAATTGAAAGGCAAAAAGATTAGGAGAGACGCGTTAAACAAATTAATGAAATTTCGACGTTTTGCAATTTTAATATAATTACACAAGAAAATAAGAACTTTTTGCAAAAAATGTATTGATCAGCAAGCGACTAGTAATTTATTAATCTTTTATGCAAAATACTTAATTCAAAGTAAACATTTTTCAATCGGATGTACCTAACATACTTCAATTTTTACATATTTTAACTTTTGTATTTGTTTCAGAAAGAGTTCAGGTACAAAACACAAGGTTCACCTAGACGTATTCCGAAATTATTAACTAAAATTGAGTCTATGTATTCAAGCATTTGAGAATTTTCTGGAATGTTTGCAAATTTAAAGATTAATTTATTGATTGAATTATTTTTTTTTAATTATGTTGGAAGATGAGTCTTTTTCAGATTTAACTCAAAAAAAGTTCTTTCTAACAACACTTTGTTGTTACACGCAAAACTATCTCATTACAAATATAGCAATTCCTTTTCCGATATTCAACATTTCCGGGGAATATTTTGGCGGGAAATGTATTCACCATCGACCGATTCCATAAATAGGCTCCTCTTGTTCTCAGGTGATCGCGATAAGGTATAACCAGCACTGTTGCCATCGGCGAAAATATAACTTTAATTTTTTTTTTCTTCTTTTCGTGGTATGGTAATGAGCAAAAGTCGGGAAGTGTGACATCTGTCGCGTAATGCCTTTTTGATGCGACGCTGAGATTCATATTAGGAGCAGGGGTGGGAGAGGAGAGCTGCACACATCATCCCTTTAGAATGGCCCATGCTTCTGTTTGTGATGCATGTTTATTGAGTAGTGTCGGTATATTATTCTGAGGAAGGCGTTCATTGACTGAGAAAGCATTACTGATGCTGACAATTTACTCCTGTCTGTTATACACTAGGTGGCCAAAAGTATCCGGACACTTTCAAAAATTTACATTTTTAGATATAACTCGAGAAATAAGTGATCAATTGTTCTTTAACTTTAGTCATACAAAATATATTCTTCACCGAACATTTCCAAGTTGAAATTAAATTACCCTTGCATTTGGGGGACGATAAGAAGGGGGGTCGAAAGAAAAACCGCTTTTTGACCATAACTCTTTGAAATTAGCTCGGAATAAGGTATGCATTTCAGTAATTAATTAGCATACTATGTATAATTACTGTACAAATTCAAATGAACGTACCACTCTTTCTTCCGAAGATATGAAACATTTTTTAAAAAACGGCAATTTTATTTGAAGGGTTTTTGCTCATAACACGCAGAGATTTTGATCAAACCTTATCAAAACTTCAGGAAAGATGACAAAATACAAGAGAAAGAACATACTAAAACGGTTTTTAAAAATATTAAAAATTCGATGAGATATGAACGTTAAAAGGAAATAATTTTGCACGGCGCATGCGCGAAAGACAGAAATTTATAACTACAAAAATATTGTAGACTGGTGTATACTGCATCTTATAAAAAAAGTTCCAGTTGAATATCGTAAAAATTGAAAAAGATATCAGCGATCTAGTGAGCTGTAATTCATTCATTTGCAGTCAATTCATAAATGGAGAGGGGTTGTTCACAAATAGTGTGAGGACAATCGAGCATATTTTTCAATGTTAAATTGTATACTGTTTAAAAATTTATATTTGGCATAGAAGTCACATTTCGCCCATTCGGCCAAAAAGACCTTATAAGTTGGTGGCCAAAAGTATCCGGAGACCCCCTGAAACGTTGGTTTTGAACGATGACGAAATAACCTTTATTTTAAAAATAGCTCTTTGTGGACAGACCCTCACTATGTATGTATTGTCTGAGAATGAATGAAATACAGCTCACTAGGTCGCTGATATCTTTTTCAATTTTCATGATATTCAACTGGAACTTTTTTTATAAGATGCAGTATATACCAGGCTACAATATTTTCGTAGTTATAAATTTCTGTCGTTCGCGCATGCGCCGTGAATTTTTTTTTCCTTTTAACGTTCATATCTCATCGGATTTTTAATATTTTTAAAAACCGTTTTAGTATGTTCTTTCTCTTGTATTTTGTCATTTTTCCTGAAGTTTTGATAAGGTTTGATCAAAAACTCTGCGTGTTATGAGCAAAAACCCTTCAAATAAAATTGCCGTTTTTTAAAAAATGTTTCATATCTTCGGAAGTAAGAGTGGTGCGTTCATTTGAATTTGTATAGTAATTATACATAGTATGCTAATTAATTACTGAAATGCACAGCTTATTCCGAGCTATTTTCAAAGAGTTATGGTCAAAAAGCGGTTATTCTTTCGACCCCCTTCTTATCGTCCCCCAAATGCAAGGGTAATTTAATTTCAACTTGGAAATGTTCGGTGAAGCCTATATTTTGTATGACTAAAGTTAAAGAACAATTGATCACTTATTTCTCCAACTATATGTAAAAATGTGAATTTTTGAAAGTGTCCGGATACTTTTGGCCACCTAGTGTATTACAGTCAGAGAAATCAATATGGCGCTGTCGTTGGTTATAAACAAGAAAAAAACTAAATAAAGTGGAAAAACGACGAAGTTTTAACTTGTGAAAAATAAGTTTGGGCATTAACTATGTTAGTATGTATTTGACTTGAGTTGTTTTATAAAATTCTGGAACTGTCTTTTGTGATTCTGCCACGTTCCAAAGTACCTTCCTCTTTTTGCGTTAGAGTCAATTTGGATTTTCAAAAAGCTGTCAGTTTAGAATACGTCATCTATTTTTAAAATCCATCAAAAGTTTCCAATTTAGTAAAACTCTAATTCTACAAAGGCCAATGTCTAATATCAAACTAAAATTGGTTGTATTTCCATTATGATGTCAGCCAATGTCATATACACACAATGTCATAATATTTACATAAAATAGTAACAGGTTAAAAAATTTCATATGAGAAAATAATGTTTCTTTATACTAGCAATAAACAAATACCAAAAAATAATAATGGGAATCTTAATATAAGAAAGTTATAGCATTCTAAAAAATCTCAAATATCTTTCATCGCCTTTTTCTCGAAACTAACATTTTTGACTTAGGCCCTTTTAGAACCAAGCCACAGATTATATATATATATATATATATATATATATATATATATATATATATATATATATATATATATATATATATATGTATTTAAAAATTAAAATATGTCTTCTAGCTAATGAACTTCTAACGAAGAACCTTAATAACGAAACATTTTTTTTTTGAACTGCCAATCATATAATTTGGTTCTGGATAATACCTAGCTTTGGTCCGATATAGAGATGAAAATGGTCGGAAAAAAACCGGAAATTTTCGGAAAAAAACCGGTTTTTTTCCGTTTTTTTCCTAGGAGGTTTATTTCCATTCCGGAAAAATTGAATTTTTCCATTTAATTTTCAAGAAAGAAATGACTAGAAAATCTTTTGTTTGTATAATTGTTAGAAGCGTTAATTTATTGAATCCTGCATTTTTGTTTTTCATTTAAATCCCCTAAACATCTTGATGCAAAAGCATATAGCCATTATTTTCGTTTTTTTTCCCTTATTTAATTACATTGCAGTTATCAAAGAGCTTTTTTTTTTTTTAAATCGTGTACAAAATACTAGTTTTTTAGGATAATTATGAAATTTGGATACTGAAATTGTGCTAAAATGTTCAATTTCTGGTCATACTCCCCGATAATTTTTAGCTTGGAACGCAGAAAAAAGATAAATAAAATGTATTCAGTTTTTAAGGAAATACTTGAATATTGGCCATTTTATAAACATTACGTTCTCTACTCTAGGACAGCACAATTTTTAATTGAAAATGTTAAAGCAATAGTAAATAAGTACAGAAATTTATGTTAAAAACACATTTTAATATTTTGTAATAAGTGAACCACTGCTCCATTAGGTAAAAAAATAATTCTGATTAAATTCCAACTTTTGTAAACACAACAGATTTTATAATTGGCCTACTATTAGTGTATTTTTGATATTAAAAGTACATAAATTATTCCTTATGAAAAATTACGTATCGCCACTGAAAGGTAAAATTAAATCATTATTGACAAGTGCTTATGCACAAAAATTTTCATTTATTAATATGAATTCTTTCATATAAAATGCATTACCTCACTTTTTAACTGATTTTCGTTATGTACTTCCTCTACTTTGCGTATGTATAAAATAAACTGTCACATACATATTTAATTTTATATCATAGATTTATCAGTTTTCTGTCAAAAATTGTTAATTTCCTTTTGGTATTTAGATATTTTCCAAAATTTTATATTAATATGCAATATTACTAATATTATGACAGCATATTTACAGAAAATTTAATAACTTAATTTAAATAGTTTGCATATCTTTCAAAGATTTTTTTATGTCTATCAATTTAGAGTTCAAACCGTACTAAGATAATAATTATTAACGTTCTGTGTATTTTAAGTAGCACAAAATGTAAAATAAATAACTAAATAATAATAAAAAACTATATTAAAGTAAGTACACTTACCTTTATTGCAAATTCCAAGCAGAATTCAACGCTATAAACTATTAAAACTCTCTCAACACAACAACTCTACACAGAAACTTCTTTAACAAAACCAACGTCCTTTTAGTGAAGAACTAATTTTACTTCTTCATGAAATGAATAAGCATAACTTCAGCCACAAAACGAGGTTTCCGCTGACTATGCGAACTAAATGTATATTGCCGTGCTTGCTAAGCACATAGTAGAATCTGCAATTGAGCTCAAACTGAGATATTGCATTTTAAAGAGCTGCGCCTTCATATATTTCGTTCTTTCGTTGTGATGACTTTTTATTCAGCAGATTAAAAAAAAAGTTTCAAATCACAAATGAGTACAAAACATTTTATTAATACACATACGCAGTAGCGTACATAGACTAAGGTGCGCCCCCCAGCAAGATTTGTAAGTGCGCCCCCCACCCCCTATTAAAATGTAAAAAATATTTTCCCGTGTAACCTTTAGTGCTATTTTTCTGGATCGGGCGCCCTCAAACCTCTTGCGCCCCCCCGCGCCGCGGGGGTTGCGGGGGCGCTATGTACGCCACTGCACATACGTAACAGAGAGCAACCTCTGGTTAATAACACTGGTTTGAAAAGTTGGAGTACGACTATAGTGCTTAGCAAGGCAGTGCAGTAAGTTAAAACTCCAGTTTAAATTTTGTTCAGGTTTAGAAACCATTACGCAGTTTATAGTTTTCTATTAGAAAGGTTAAAAAAAAGTCATTTAATTTTTTTTGGATTTAGATTGGGTGGGGAAAAACCACAACTCAATTTTTTTCATTTTTAGATAGTGAGTTTATATTGCAAGGGAGAAAAATCATTCTGATTTTTCTTTCAAACACTATTACTGATGTTTGAAAGTATCTACTTATTATTTTAAGTTTTAAAGACAGTCTAAAATAGAAAATTTAATTGTAAGGGTTAGACCAATATTAACAGTGAAATGACGATATGATTCATTTGTGGGGTTTGACCAAGAAAGTTTTGAGTCATAAAACAGAAAGGCTATTTTTTTCCTTTTAAAACCTACCTAATTATGCGTATTTCTGCCATCAGGAAAAATAATATGTGTTAATTGCATATATTTTTAATGATTAACCTTTTATATGGTTCAAGAAAAACAAAACTATTAAAAAACGTTCTTTTTAATTGTAAAAAAGTCAATTTTTCATTTTTTTCCAATTTTTCCGGAAAAAAACAGGAAAAAAAACGGTTTTTTTCCATCACTTCTAAATTTCCGGAAATTTTACATCTCTAGTCCGATATAAACTTCAAAACTATCTTAGAGTGCACGTAGACCTTTATTTGACTGGCTTGTTTTTTAATCTCACAAAATAGACTTCACTTGCGAGCCTGGTCATAACACCAAAATTTGCCATTTTCGAATTGATTAAAGCAGGGGCGGCCTACCTTTTTAGGGAGAGTGCCACAACCTGGAGAGAAAAAGCTCAGCGTGCCACATTGTATTTTTCCAACAAACAGAAAATTTTTAAAATGTTAAAAATAGGTTATTTGTGGACTATGTCATTCTTCTCTAAATAAAACATGTTTTCTCGAAAATCTGAGTCGTTGAAATTACAATGATAGCAAAGATAAAACAAGTCCGAACTTAAGAGTTATCGTTAATAAACACTTTTATAGGCTCTGTCAGTTGGGTTACGCTTAAAATAGAAACAAATAACATGAAACATTCTATTCTAAAAATGAAGCAGTCTGTACTTAATGTGGTTTATAAATCTGTATCTCTTTTACCAAGTCTTTAATTTTAGGATTTGTTCTTGAGAATCCTAAGAAGTTCAAGTGTTTTAAGTGCTATCAATAAATGTTCAACTCTATTTAGATTTTTCTGCATTCATAACAAAAGATATTTGTTCAGAAGCGTATTTTGAACCAAATTCACAACAGCACCAGACATCTAAAGTGTGTAAATGTGAAAAAAAATTGTTGGTACAAATTTCCTAATTTCTACATAACATGGATGACTTTCTGTTGAAGTAAGCTGTTATATTTGATGACCAATGCAAAAGGTCAGTAATTCCTATTTTTATTTCAGAAGGGTAACAAGTAGTGTCTTGCAGAGAAATAGACGAAGAATTTTTTAGCACCCTGAAAATCATCAAACCTAACACTGAATGAATATTTTTAAAAAATGTTCAATTTTCTCCATATATCATTGGAAAATTTTTAAATTTGGGTTGTTACTTTCAGTATTAATTTTTAATGTTTTACTCTTTTTTCGCCAAAGTAGAGAATAAGAAACTGAAGTTTCATCATAAAAAAATGTCAATGGCCTATACTGGTTTAAGAAACTTTTTTCTGTACAATCTTAAATTTAAATTACTTAAACGCTGGATGTAATAAGAGATGAAATAGCTAAATTCAATTGCTATTCTTCATCCCTAAGTAACAAACCCTCATTGCTTTCCTTCCAGCTATTTTAAAAAACACACTCACTAAAATTCTAAAATCTTATGACTATTTTTCCCTTGAATAGCTATCACACATTTCAATGAAGGAGTAACTTGAATGAAGGAGTAATCTCCTCTTTCTCCTGGGAAAAGTTCACAAAATATTCCGAGCTCTAATTCGTAGTTTGTTAATACAGTGAGTGAACTCTACAGGGTCACGAACAGAAAAAAAGTGTCATTCCTTGGCAAGGAGTTTGTGATAGATAATTCGATGACACTTATGAAGTTTTTTCCCCAAATTATTTTCAAATAATGTAACAAAAATAATTTAAGGGTCTTCATTTGTGCAACCATACCGAATTTAGTCCAATCTGGTTTCTTAATTTTAGTTGCAGAGTTAATTTTTTTCCTAAATTTTATCACCGGTAACTGAAACTATTGTAGATCAAGAATCCATTCTGTAGCATCGAAACTTTCATTCGTGTCAAGCACAAATATGCTTCACAAAACATGTCTGTAACGTCACAGTTTTCGTTGGATGTCCGAAGCTAACGCTAAGTACTTTGCATTATTGTAGTTCAGACAATTTGTAAGCCAGCCTCCTGACACTTAATCGTCATAATGTCATTATATTTATTAGTTTAAGGGTTTTAGTTGAAATCAATATTTTTGAGATCGACATTTTTTCCTCAATTTTGGAATTTTTTCAAATTTTGTTTTAAAGCTGTGTACAATCTTGTTTTCAAATCTTGTTTAAATCTTTAAACCTTCCTCACTACTTTAAAGCCCGTGCAGCGCCGGACCACGCAGCTAAATTTTTTTCAATTTTGTCTTCGCGTGCCACTCTTACTGCTCTGCCGTGCCACATTGTGGCACGCGTGCCACGGGTTGGCCACCCATGGATTAAAGGGTGTATCCTTCTTTAATTTTGTGAGCGAGAAGAGTGGAATTTAACGAAACTGAAATGTAGCTTAACCAATCTGAAAAACAACTTTACATCACAGAAATTGTATGTTTAGCGAGGCAATTTCAAATGAGATTACCATATTAGAACCAGAAAAAAAAAAAAAACATTTTTAATCAATGAATTGTTAAATCACAATAATTGCTGATTTAATTTCAATTTCATCTGCATTCTCTTGAAGAAACTGTTAAATCTGAATTATATTCGAGGAAGAAGAAAAAACTTTCGAACGAAATTTAATGGAAAAAAAAATTGCGTTTTCAGATTTTTATTCAACGAATTATGTTATCAAACATGAATTTATCGACTATAATTTACACATTAGTCAGTATTCCTTTCGATGTGAAAATTGTGTGCAAATTGGAAAATAATTTACAAGCATATTTCTTCCAATTTTTCGAACGTGGAAAGCGATTACAGTTCTAAGAGCTACAATCATTAGCGAATTGAGGTGAAAGTTATGGTAAAAACAAAGAGTAAGTTCACATACAGTACACTTGGTACTATTTCCAACAAAGGCCAAAAAAAGTCAACTTCCAACGTTTCTCTTTTTTTCCTACCTATGCTTCCGTGCTTACAAAAGGCCAGCATATCAGACACATCCGGTCGTTTTCCGGAAACAAGGGGTGTGCTTCCGGGGGCGGGAGGAAGGAGCGAAGAGAAAGGAGCTGTGGGAAAAAGATTTGTGTCCCCTTTCGTGTTGGGTTGAGTTGTTTCGAGCGGGATTCGCCAAATGGCCGGATCCGGGATTGGTTATCAGGCAGTAAAAGGAAAGAGGAAAGGGATACTGGGATTTATCCTTAGAATGGGCTGTCTGGAAGAAGGCAGAGGATGGCAATAATCCTAATCAAGCCACAAAATTGCCCCTTTTCGCCAAGAAATCTTCTATTCTAGAGCAGTATTGTCTTTCATGCACATTTTTATGTCACATGATATAACGTATATTGCGATGATTTAGACAAGCATCTCGAAACATTCTTTTTGCTTTTTTTTATTGAGCAAAAGTGTTTTTGAGCATTTTCAAATCACTTGCTCAGAAAAGTAAAAAAAAAAAAAAAAGTAGACGAAAACTTTGTACTGCGAAATTAATAAAATGGGACAACATATAAAAAAGTAAAAATAAACACTTTTAAAATGAGTTAAAAATTTAGCAACCAGCTGTTTTGAGGCTATAAAATACAACCCTCTTCATCAGTGCATAAAAACGAAGAAAAATTCACATATTCAAAACCAGCAGTCAAGTGAACGAGAAGTGAGAGACAAACAGAAGTATTCTGTAATATGTTTTAAAAGATACACATAAACTTGTAAGTAAAAGTAGAAAACCAAACACACGAACTACTGATTTACCCAAAGTTTTTAATAAAATTCAATTATTTACAAGCATATTTTTCACTTCACATGACAAACTAATATGCTGTCACCATCACGGAAATTTCTTCCATATCAATATAATGAATTCTTTGATCCAACATATAACTGCTCATGTGTTCGCTAAGACTACAAAATTCTGCTGTTCACTAAAACGGGAAGATTTCGATAATTGGGAAATGGCGAGCTTAATTCCTCGGCATTAAATTTTTGGCACCAATGCGTGCTCAAAGAATGTTTCCATTGTCTACGTAATCAAAGCTTAGGGAAACTAATAAAAAAAAATAATTCCGAAAAAATAACCAAAGGCGGAAATTTTAAATTCTCCCGTTACAAGAAAAGACTGAACAAAACGCAAAAGCAAGAATTTCATTTGTTCACACTCAAGCAAAAAATGGCCACACATACTTATTCAGGTATTTCTTATTAACGATTTCTTTCACGCTCGCGTATAGACGATTTTTAATATCCAATTTGAAATTTATTTTTACTAACTTAACAATGCTTGTATATTTGCTTCTGTGTGAAGTTTATCAACTTGTACTTTTCAAAACCATAGGAAGAATTTCTTCTAAACAGGTTTTTTCACGGGTTTTCCAATAAAACCGAAATCGGGGCAATCTGATAATTATTTTGGATTGAAAGAGACATTATAGCCATTTTGGAGTCTAATATAAAAATGTGGTCCTTTTTCGACGTTCGAAAAGCTCCGTGCGACCTTTCTCGAATGACCAAGTACCTCTCAGCCAAATTTCGTCGAGATACGACTTAAACTGCGGATTTGTATAAGGAACATACATACATATGAATACACGTACACACGTATTCGTTTTTTTATTTAAATGGATTATTTTTAATACGCTTTTATTAATTTCACATGTGGGTTTGTTTGTAGTCGAACCCGCTTAATGGAATTGCCATTTTGTCATTAAAAATATTCTAATAAGCGGGATATTTCATTATCCGAGATCAAAATAATGCATTACAATGGTTTGGTATATTGGAAATGTTAGTACATTAAGTGGGATATTCTTTTAACCAATATTCTAATAAGCGGGCTCAACCGTATGTATGTATGTAACTCTGAATGATACATAAAATTCCCCTTTACAAATATAAAAGTAATATATTTAATACTATTATTATTAATAACGGCTAAACTATATTATTACATGTTGATGTATTAAAAGTGTTTCAGTTGTTTGTGTGTGTATGTAACTCTGAATAAAAGATAAAATTCCTTGCTAATATAAAAGTAATATATTTAATACTATTATTTATACTAAAGGCCGAACTATATTTAAAAGCGTATTTTTAGTTTTTTAAACTATATTTTGATTGTTGAATTTATATTACATAGATTCTGAGTTTCAAATCCATGACTGTTACTTTTTATTACTTTTGAGCTTTTTTTCTCTAACAACTATGCCTACATTCTCCATGACAAATCCTCGATATCAAAATTATTTCGGTTTTGAGGATAAGACGCTCAGTGGTTCTGAGGTCTCTTACTTCGTCGAGGCCCCAAGCTCGCGCTTCATGCTCTTGTGCGGTGATTCGCCATTGTTCACTTGAAATAAGCAGCTCTAAGAACGAGAAAAGTAGCTTTGTAGAAGCGTTTTAATTTCTTAAGAAGTTTTAAAAATAAGAAGCGGTATTGTTCACAAGTGACTCGGATCTCAATATTGCAGAGGTGAATTCTACCGTCAAATCCCGGCAATCGTAAAATTGCAATTTATTTAAAGCATATCCGTTGTTGAACTCATTGAGATTGGTTTATTGTGAGCTTACAAAACGATTCGTCAAGAGAAAATAAAGTGCGTATTCTGACGCCCTCAGATTTCGAAGAACGGCGCTTGGTCAATAGAAAAAGAGTTTTCATGAAGAACTGAACGATCAAGAATCATCTATTGTAAGTAGGTTACAATGAATTTGAAATCAACACATTTTATTTCATGTGGGATAGTGTAATCTTTGAAATATCTATCAGGAGCAACGAACAATGTGTTAGGACAGCTTTAAAAGCTTTGAAATTTCCTTCGGCTTAAAAGCATAGCCGCTTCAGAAAAAAAAGAAACTTTAACGGAAAGTTTAAAAGAAGTATATAAACACCATATTGACATCAATAAGATGCAGCGCAACTCCCCCCCCCCCCAAACAATGTTTCTCTCGGTATTAATAAAAAATCTCGGGAGCTATCGCAGCATCAGAATTTTTCTTTCGCACTTAGAGTTCTGTCCCTCATAACACAAAAAAGTGATGTATGTAAAAATATTATGTTGCTCATTTTTAGGGACTGTTTAAGAAATATTCTGATCTAAAAATTTCATTGATGCGGTAGTTTAGTTTTGGAGTTTTTTATGTCAAAGTTAATTTCCTACCGCAGCCAAGGGCCGTAAAAATTCTTAAATCGCTCCTGCCCACAGATAAGCATCATAATATAGTAAAATTAAGACTATTTTTTCCTTTTATTTTGTAGTCAGCAAACTGGTACCTTTTTTGGTACAACATACCAAAAATTAGCTTTTTACAGAATTTGTGGAATGAACGCAGGGAACACTATATGATTTAATATTCAAAAATAAATAAATAAATGAGATCCAATTTTGAACCCATACCAGAATGATAGATAATTTGAATTAAAAAACAAACAATTTTTGAAAATATTAAATTCATATTATGAAAAATACAAATAATTTGTCTGAGTGGGAAATACATACTTTAAATGAATGACATTGTGAATGTATGTAATTTAAATTATGTTTGGGACAGGTACAGAATTTTTTTTTTTTAATGAAGTAATTTTTTAAACGAAAATGTGACCGTACATTATATTAGATTTTCCCAAAAAAAAAGCAAATACAGTTCGTGCAGTTTAAACTACAGTTATAATTTTAACCACAATTACAATCTTACAATCACAACATCCTCATCATCAAAACAGACTTCCCGGTTCAACTACCGCTATAAACAAAAATACAATTGCAACGGAAGTCAGGATCGGACTTATGAAAGAAATTTAGCTGTTGAAGCGCCCAGTTTTAAGACATTCCTCTTTGTGTTCTAATTGCCGCAAACAAAGACATTTCTCCTCATTAGAAGACTGAATAGCATAGCCAAAAGGTCGTTGACTGACAGCTGCAGTTACAGAGAACGTGAAGAAATGAGACGATTTCTCCACATCATTTCTAATTCCTTACTTTCGCTTTTGTTATTGTTTTGGAGGAGATGGTTTGAAAAACATCTCATGTTCGAAAGTAGTTTTGAGATAAGGGTTTAGTTTGGATCGCGTGAGATGATAAGGTTCCACGAGAAAGCGTATTCTGATTTCAGTCAAAACAACTTTCATTTCTGTATTATTGTTTTCTAAGACTTTTTCAAGTGTAATCTTACCTTTTTAAAGTGGAACTCAATGCATGCAAATACGCAAGACACAAGCAAGTAAAGAAATACTTTATGCACGCTTTCATTGACTCAAAAGCACTTTATGTTGAATATGCAAATAATAGTTTGACTCAAAAAATCTTATTGGATTTAAAACTCCCACGTGACTACGATATTGTGTTTCATTGTAAAATTGACTTGTTTTTGCAAGCCTAATCTTCTTTAACGTTTGTTTACAATATTTTGAATCACCATGAATGAAAACTGCTTGGTCACAGTGAACCAACCTCTGCAAGATCTATTGACTTTTATTCTTTACTTTCTCTTGCACGGCCTCCGGGAGACCGCATAAGTTCTATAGAATAGAAAATCCTTCGCTGAGGCTTATATGCAAGCTCACTGCAGTTATTTTATATATCAATCAGCTACCGTACAATCTAAGAAAAACATAATAATAATGGCAATTCAAATCAACTACAGGAGGCACTGCAGTCTCTGACTAATGGCTGCTGAAAAAGGTAAAACAAGGACCGTCCAATTACCTTAGATATGACTTCTCCAATGAGACATCTGCCCTGTCTGCACAAAACTGAAGTGTTTTATCATTTTGGCTATTTTTTCAAATCACCACAAGGTGGCTCAGGGGTGCCCATCACCCCCCCCCAAGCTCAATGGCGCTAATTCCCCCCCCAAAATGTTTCACAACCCCATTGTGCTTTTTATTTTTATTCCTCTTTTTTATTTTATTTATTTTTTGAATATCATTTATAAATTTTTTAAATATTATTTATTTATTTTTTTAAAATATTTTTTTATTTAAAAAAAAACTTTTTTTAAAAATATTTATTAGTAATTTTTTTAAGTACTAATTAGTGCAAAATAGAATTGCTTTTTTTCCTCTTTTCCAGACATTCCAAGCACACACACACACACAAAATAAATAACAAAAAAAAATAATACAGAAGTAATTTAAATTAAAAAAATACATTTTTGAATAATTTTTATTAAAAAAAGTTCGTAATTAATTTAAATTCAAAACATTAATTCATAAATGATTTAAATAAATAAATAAATTAGTTTACCCCCCCCCCCCAAAAAAAAAAAAAATTTGATGGCGCAACTTGCGCCATAATCCCCCCCCCCCCACTCTGGGCACCCCTGAGGTGGCTAGAGATGGAAAGAAACTTCTCGGGTCAGTAGCAAGGTACATAAGAAACAAGAACGTTGGGACATAGGGGGTAGTTTTTTCCGCCTTCGTGCACTTTAAAGCCCGATTTTTGATAATTTAATAAGAAAAAATATATTAAATGTTTTAAGCGCTTTTTAACACTTTTTACCACACAGACCCCTCATCACAGGACAAAAAATCCTTTGATTCTAAATTATAAAATCCAATGGTTAGACATGATGGAGGAAACAATTTTCAAACAGAAAATTTTTCATTTTTTATCAAATTTCGAAAAGACGTTTCAAAGCATGATTTTACTATTTCTATTCACTGAAAGTGAATAAACAATAACAATCCCACGAGATTATTATTATTATTAAATAAAAGATAAAAAAAAAAAATCAAGATGAGTCCACAAATCTCTCAAACGTTTGATGTCATTGTTCCCACGCAAAACTTTACCACGGAGTTTGACATTCGAGTCGGAAAGTTTAGCCGTAATCTCTTTGTTTTCTTCCGACTACAAAAGCGAACTGCAGGGCATTTATTTGGATGTCTGAGTCACTGAAGGGAAGTAAAAATCAGTTTGACAGAACTGGAAACCTAAGATGGATATTTCTACTCCGATTTCAGAGAAAAACCGCTTTCAAACAACTTTTATATTTCCCCTTTTTTTCTCGAACAAAGAAAACATGAAGATGTGAACGCTCGAGATAAATTCAAATGAATATTAAATTAGGAAAACTAGTTTTATTATTTGAATTCGGTTGAACGTTTGTTTCCAATAGTTATTTCCTATAGAGATCAATTTTTATGTTGCTTGGGTAACTTCATTTTTGGCCGCTCTTTTTCTTTTTTAAAACTTTTAAATCAAGTTTTTGATATTGTAAAAGGAAGCATTTCCTTTACAAAAGCACCATAAACCTATGAATTGTACAAATGTCCATATCCTTAAACTCATTCTAGATACATGTTAGTTTACGATAGTTCGTTTTTTATCTTTTATAATTATTGTTAAAATCATTTTTGTAACAAAGATTGCTTATTGGTTTTAATTGGCCGAGACTTGGCATTTCTCAATTTATTGTCTTCACAATTGGTAGATAGCGGTTCATGCAACTTTTTGTGTGTGATGGAGCGGATCCTAGATCCGACGACGGCGTGTTGATGTTGCTAGATAGTCACGTGATCCAGTGATCCATGATCCAGTACTTTGAGTGTTCTACTTATTTTTTTCGTTATTAAAGTTTTCCAAACGACAGATCTTTTCTCATTTTACTGATTTCTTCTTTTTCCCTTTGTTTATTTTTTAACTTATTGTTTTTTGTGTATGGTAAATATTTTGTTGATACATTTTTTAGTTTTATTTTATTTCATTTTGTGCAGTTAATTATTTATTTTTGCCGATACATTTTTTGCAACATTTTATCTTTTTGTAAATGATAATGTTTTTGTATGTGACTGATTTTTTTTCTCTCTCTCACAAACAATATTTACTAACATTTAGCCTAAGTTTACAGTCGATCAAAAAGAGCTATTTTATGCTACTCGTTAATGATTTTATTCAGTATTTTTTATAAATAAATATGTTGCAGTGTTTTGACTATATGTTTCGTCTAATGTTACCATTATGCACAATTGTTTATTTAATAGATTATTTTTTATGATTGCTTAGCATTATGGTATCACTTTTAAGACACTCAAATTTATTAGTGTCCACTTTTCCGAATGATATTTATTATGATTAAAAAATCTGAAAAGATAATCTGAAATTGATGCAAAACTATAGCATGGAGAACACATAGAGTAATAACCAATTATAAAAGACATAAAGCCGAAAAGAGAAAGAATATGGGAAACAAATTAATATAAAATAAATAATAATGTCTGAAAACTGCAATCTTTGATTACGAAAATTTTATGTGCATCACCAAAAGCCAATGAGGTTATATTGTATCTTATTTTATTTTGATCATTTTACTTTCTTTTAAAGAGAGGAGGTGGAGGCTGGAGGGGTGGGGGTGAGGAAAGAAGCAAAGGTAAATTGAAAAATACTCTCCCATTAAATTTAAAATTTAAAAATTTTGCTAAAATTAACACTGACTAAAAGTGCCAGTGATTCTATTTTTTAAATGTCATTTTTAAGATTCTTTCGCCAAAAAATAAATGCTTTAAAGTTTAAACAGATCAGAAATCGCCAAGTATAATGAAAACTTCCTATACAAAAAAACAAGTCCTTTTTAAAACATAAATAAACACCACAGCTCAGATTAATGACCGTTAACACGCTGTTAGGCATTTATTTAATCGCCGTTAACACCCCCTCAAGTGCCGGAATTTCTCCGCCTACCCCGACTTTGCAAATTGTGCTGCATAATTCGAGATTCTTGTTGCATGCGACCTTAACCGCCATTATCTAGGTCAGTGAGTTGAGCTAACAGAGGTGAACTACTGAGCGAAGCTGCACTTTTGTCAACCGCAATTCCTCGAGAAATCTAGAGTGTGAATATTATGCTAATTACCTTTTCAGTGACTGAATCTTTCTCAGTGAATTCAGTTTACCCCGCTGGACATATTATTGTTGGTACAAAGGATATTTTTGAATGCGACGGTCAACTGCTTAATGTTGGTCACATGTGTAATTGCGGGGTTTAGAGTTTAGCTTTTAATGAAGTAGAATAGAATTAATGTGTTGAAATGTACCCCTTTAAAAGCTTAACTTTTCAGTGAAAAGACATATTTCTAGACATATGCAGATTAAAATAATATGCTTCACGGGCAGTTCATACAGGTGCAGTGCAAGGGACAAGTCTTCAATACTTTGTTGTTCCTATCCAAATGTAAGTTGGACATGTTTAATTGCAGTACAGAGATAGACTTTTATATTTTAACAAAATAGTGAAACTTTCGCTGAAACTTTTCTTAAGATTGAAGGGGATAAATTAAATTTTTGTCATACATTCGAACATCAAATACTTAAAAGTTATTTTAATGTTGGCTAGAAAATTTAGCTAAATGAATTGATAAACATTATTGACGTATCAAAATGCTTTGATATTAACAATTGAAAATCGATTTTTTTTTTTTTTTTGCTTTTCACAAATATAAACTGGTAGAACATCAAAATAGACTCGTCCGACCGGTATGCACAATTTCAGCTGCAGAAAGAATTTCAGCTGTAGAATATCGTTAAAAACTGTAGTATTTGGTACATAAAATTCAAAACATTTTCATTGACAAATGTAATTCATAAAACTTTCTATTTTTCCTTTTGGTATTCAATAATTTTTGTAACAATAATAATAATGTTCATTTATTCACTGGCTAGACTATTCAATTTCTTACTTCGTCTGAAATTATTCATCCGATCTTGAAGTCAGTCATTTGTTGAAATTAGAACCTTTCTTCGGTATGATACGATTGCGCAATCACATTCATTTGAAAGAAGCTGTAATTTGAATAAAACTCGTTTCGTCAAGCTTTGTTCAATGCAGACTTTTTGTCTTGGAAAGTCACTCAGTCATCAATGTCATCCACCAAAAACCTCTCATTCTTTCAGATCCTGCTCTTATTAATGATTAATGAATGTTAATGACCGCAAAGAACGTCTGTCGACCACCATCCGCAGGTGACAAGGTCGAGTTTTGTCTCCTTTTGCTACCTCCAGCTGCAACCGTTCATTGGCTGGCAAACCTTCATCAAATTCATTCAACTGTTGTTCTCAGGTCACGACCCAATGACGGCTCTCAGACCGGTATATCGGAGCTGCTCGACCGTTACCCACATCTTTTTCATCTAGAGATGGACACAAAGAGAAGGTGTTCCATCACTTGATTTGAAGCTAGAATTGATTAGTTAAGATTCTAGATTTATGTATGAAGGTGCGACAATGAAACACAGAAAGTACAATAAAATGTTTGTAAGTCTTGACGCCTGCAATCGTTTATTCTTAATTTCATCAGTGATCCTGTGCTGCAATCCTTGTATTTTTTCTTTACAAGTCAAGGTTCAAAGCTGTTTTTTCTTTCAAAAAAGTGCACAAGGGTATTAATTTTTCTATTAATTATACGTTGGATGGAACCAATTTTTTTATTTATTTATTTTTTAACGATTTTCAGAATTAGACTACTTTTTTTTGACAGAAATATAGGATTTAAAGAGACCTAAAAGTGCTCCAAGAATTCTATCTTCAAAGTTTAAAAATACGCATTTCAAGAGTTAAAAAGAATTTTCAGTAGTTCGACCAACGAATAAGCATATCCTGGCTCATAAAGGGGCACCCCAAATTTAAAGTTTTGGGAGGGTGGAAATATTCAATTTTTTGATGGAGCTTCAAATTTTTCCGAATGATAAAATACCGGTATGCGCACATCAATACAGCCTATGAAAAGGGACATTCGGGCATTTAAAATGTGCAATATTTCAATTATATTTCCATATTTAACGAAAAATATTTTTTTTTTTTTGAAAAGGTTACGGTGACCTCCCGTGACTTCCCCTCTAAGCACCCTTGAGCTCATAATTAAAACAGGATAAAGTAAAATATAAAAATTTGCACAACTTTTCCTCAGATGAATTGACTATAGCATTTTTTTCTTCTATTTGCAATACCAAAAAGGAAACGTCCAGAAAAATTCCAGCATTTGTCAACTGGACAGTTATGGACAATTGGCTGATTGGACAATCGTTCCACTTACTGGGTCACTGAATCATTTTTTATTCAAACCTCCAAATAATCTGAAGCTGAACCCCCAAAAAGTTCTCCCAGTTTCGATTTAACAATTACACAACGTCAACAGACGCGGATTTATAGGTTTGGAGCCCCGTCTTAATGCATTTTTGGGGGACCCTTAGTTGATGACAATGTTATGCAAAATATTTGTTGTGTGTATTTTTTATTCCTTTTCGGGGATCTATATTCGTGTGGGCCTCTTGCAATTGCAACAGTTGCGACATGGTAAATCCGTCATTGCATATCAATAAAAATACTTTAATGTAATATGCAAATGCTACAGTTTAAATGATTAATTTAATGATTAATTTAATGATTAACTTCAGAAAATGAAACTGTTCTTAGATGTGGTTCATTTACTGGTCGTCCCCAAAGCAGAATGCTGCTAAATTTGCTACGTACATTGACGTACGTAGAACAGAATTGTTCTACGTTACGAACTGTAGAACATTTCTGTTCAAATGTGAGGGAAAATTCCGAAAGTTTTCTGCAGAAATTCCAGATTTCTACAGAAAAGGCCTATGTTCTGCAATTAGTTTTTCTAACTAAAGATATAATTTTGCAGAAATTCAGCACAATTTCTGCACAGCTCTCTTCAAATTAAAATATATGTATATATATACATTTCCTAAAAATTACGCTCATTAGCGGAAAATTAAAATGTCAATATTTTGCGACACTTAAAGCAAATTTAGATTTACTTGGAACTGGACACAATCTGTGAAATGTGTGCAAAGTTATGTGTTTAGTTAAAAGATATTTGCAGAAAATTATCTTTGGCTACACCTGTTTCATGACCCTTAAGCGCCCACCCTCCAAAACTGATCCTTAAGGATTAGCTATATAAGCAAAACATTTTTCTTCAACATTTTTGTGTAGGTTGGTCTCACTGTTGGTCATGTGTTGTTATTCTAAATGAAAACATTGCTTCTAATGTGGTGTCAAATCCCTAGGAGCTTTTTGGTGTTTGGAGGAACAAAGACAGCACTTTTAGTTGCGGAGAATGGAGACATAGTGCAGGGTTCCACATTAGAATATGCGCCTGAAATTTTAATTCCATGCTTTTTCTGCAGCAAGACTGAGTACTGATCAAATAAAAAAATATTCATCTCATCATCCTATATGAAATGGTTTTGAGTTTTGTATCCCGGCTTTTGAAAAGGTCGTGTTTCTACGCGTGCAGTGCGGTTATTGAAGTAACTTGCAGAACAATTTTGATAAATGATTTTACGTTGCAGAACACCACAAAGTATTCTGCTTTGGGGCTGGTCGGTTTTTACTCGTATTAAATAAATTTTAACATTAAACAATCATTTTCAACCTTTATTTATTTAAGTCATGCTGCATATGTTCTACCTACGCTTTTGCTGGTCAAATTGATACTCTTACAGCCAAAGCTGCGGAGTCGGAGGGACAATGACAGGCTCCGAGAATTTTAGAGCAGTCCACTCAGATTTCATTACCAGGCAGACTCCGACTCCAACTCCGACTTCGCAGCCCTTTCCGAGTTGCTTTATCGTGTAACTCTCAGCATTTACTCTCAGCGTTTTAAAGCTTTCGACTCAATAATCCTTTATTCCAAAACCAGCCTGACCTGCATTATTTAGCATGATCATTCGTATCCAAGGAAATATAGATGAAAGAAAAAAAAAAAAAAAGGAAAACTAAGAAAGTTAGGAACGTAATATATTTTTATGTTTCTTCAGTATACTCCTAAATAGTATCATTGTTTTATGGTCTTTTTTGGTGTAATTTTTATCTTTCCTCCCCCCTCAACTTCAGATGAAACTCTTTGTAACAGCCTTTTTTTTCCTTTAAAGTTTTGTGGTCTTCTGTTTTTCCCCACCTATGAGGCAGAACACTGTTATTTTGCAAAAAGGGGACAAAAAAAAAATCAACAATAAATAACTATATTCATTAATATCTATAAACTCAGAACATTGCTTCTCAAATGTTGGTCATATTTTACTTTTGTAATGTTGACTAATTTTGATTCTAGAAGAAAATCTAAATGCCTTTTAATTTCACTTTAAAGCCTACAGTTGTGGTTTTGCTCCACTCTTTCCTCTTACTGATAATCAATTCAAATAATTATTTGATGGTTTTAATTTTGAAGAAAGAATTTAAAATTAATTTATACTTACTTTCTCTAAGAAGGAATGTTTCGTTTCATTCTGGTTCATTTTTTTAGGTAAAAAAGAAAAAAAAAATAAGTAAGAATAAATTTTGCATTTTCTTTTACTATTAGTTTCGGTTTTATTCCTATTATATTTTCTCTTAAATTTACAGGGATAACAAAATAATTCCAAGATTGGTTGAAAAATATTTTTAAGCTTCCAAAAACATAATTTCGAACATTTCACGCTTGTGTTCAAAGAGGAAAGTTCTTTATTTACCCTTTTAAGCTGCGGCTTTTGAAAGATCAGTTTTAAAGTCCAATTTTTTGAGCTCCTGTTTGAACAAAGTAACAGCATTCAAAGTAAAATTCCGAAGCTCTGCAGTTCTTTTATAAGATATCAATCAAGCTGTTCCGAAACTCTTAAGAAAATGAAGCTCCCGATTCTCCCGTTGTATGGTAATTTGAATTGCAAAGTGAAGTTCCATGCTTTTAAGAAAACATGAACTTTTTTCCACAGACGATATCTTTCAAAAATACCTATTTCCTGTTTAGCACATGAATAACTTCATTTTCATAAGCTCCAAAAACAAGATCGCGACATTTTTTTTGACAAAAGACGTTGAGTTGTCTCTCTGATAACAAAAGAAAATAGTTATTAACTTATTTTCATCGAGGATGTGAAATCTAAAGTAAAAAAAGATCTCCCCTTCGCTATTTTTTTCTTCTCTTGCTCGAAGCAAAGATCGTCACACTAGGTAATAATGATGGTAATCAAAGGCGCGAGAAAAAAATCTCCTCAACTCATCTCCACCTCCCTCCGTCACGTGTTTTCTCAACCTCCTTTCAAGCTCTCAGTGTTTAATCGAGAGAAGAGAGAGAGAAAAAATGTCCCGAAGAAAGAAACGGTGTGGAAAAATAAAAAGATTGAGAACATTCCTTAAATCAACTTAGTTCGATAGGGGGGAAAATACTGATTTTTTCGTATCAGATTTTTGGTAAATCTATATGAAGGTGGAAAGCCTAAGCAGCCATGCTACTTGACAGAGGAAAGGCGATAAATCATTTTGAAACTAATATGTAACTTTGGATGGAGGGTTTATTACTAGATTACATAGGGTGATATATTTAAGTTGTTGACGGCCAGGAATTTCTAGCCACGGAATTTCACCGGGAAAATCTGCTCGCGTGATAGATAATAAGCTTTGTTCCCAAAGTAAAGTCAGTTAATTTCTAATTTTCAACTTGATTTCTGTCTCAAACAATTTTTTACTTTGCTTGGGAAATTCACAAGTGTAATAGGATTTTTAATTTATCATTTTTTCTATTATCTGTTTAATGTGTGGCGTACTGCTGTGAACTTTAATTTTCGCACTATTTAACATTTAATTTGCGTTCTATTTGTTCAACCTTTAATTTGCATAATGTTAAAACAGAACCACCAAGTGAGTGGGCTGTAAGGCAGCCATAAAAGGCGCACAATTTAGTGTCTTATGTTCTCGTACGTTACCGCTTGTGCCGGCAGCGGCAAGATGCATAGTTTAACTTTTAAGCTCCTTTTTGTACATGCGTTAATAAATAATATTTTAAGTTATTCGCTCTGTACATTCACGAGACAGTATGCCGGTACCATGGTGACACGTTACAATGATGATGCCACAATGGGGACATCTACAAATGAAACCATTAATTTTCAAAGTTCTTCGTTAAAAAGTATTAACATAAAAAAAATATATATATACACTAGGTGGCCAAAAGTATCCGGACACTTTCAAAAATTCACATTTTTACATATAGCTGGAGAAATAAGTGATCAATTGTTCTTTAACTTTAGTCATACAAAATATAGGCTTCACAGAACATTTCCAAGTTGAAATTAAATTACCCTTGCATTTGGGGGACGATAAAAAGGGGGGGGTCGAAAGAATAACCGCTTTTTGACCATAACTCTTTGAAAATAGCTCGGAATAAGCTATGCATTTCAGTAATTAATTAGCATACTATGTATAATTACTATACAAATTCAAATGAACGCACCACTCTTACTTCCGAAGATATGAAACATTTTTTTAAAAACGGCAATTTTATTTGAAGGGTTTTTGCTCATAACACGCAGAGTTTTTGATCAAACCTTATCAAAACTTCAGGAAAGATGACAAAATACAAGAGAAAGAACATACTAAAACGGTAAATAAAAATATTAAAAATCCGATGAGATATGAACGTTAAAATGAAATAATTTTGCACGGCGCATGCGCGAACGACAGAAATTTATAACTACAAAAATATTGTAGCCTGGTATATACTGCATCTTATAAAAAAAGTTCCAGTTGAATATCATGAAAATTGAAAAAGATATCAGCGATCTAGTGAGCTGTATTTCATTTATTCGCAGACAATACATACATAGTGAGGGTCTGTCCACAAAGAGCTATTTTTAAAATAAAGGTTATTTCGTCATCGTACAAAACCAACGTTTCAGGGGGTCTCCGGATACTTTTGGCCACCTACTTATAAGGTCTTTTTGGCCGAATGGGCGAAATGTGACTTCTATGCCAAATATAAATTTTTAAACAGTATACAATTTAACATTGAAAAATATGCTCGATTGTCCCCACACTATTTGTGAACAACCCCTCTCCATTTATGAATTGACTGCAAATGAATGAATTACAGCTCACTAGATCGCTGATATCTTTTTCAATTTTTACGATATTCAACTGGAACTTTTTTTATAAGATGCGGTATACACCAGGCTACAATATTTTTGTAGTTATAAATTTCTATCTTTCGCGCATGCGCCGTGCAAAATTATTTCATTTTAACGTTCATATCTCATCGGATTTTTAATATTTTTAAAAACCGTTTTAGTATGTTCTTTCTCTTGTATTTTGTCATCTTTCCTGAAGTTTTGATGAGGTTTGATCAAAATCTCTGCGTGTTATGAGCAAAAAACTTCAAATAAAATTGCCGTTTTTTAAAAAATGTTTCATATCTTCGGAAGTAAGAGTGGTACGTTCATTTGAATTTGTACAGTAATTATACATAGAATGCTAATTAATTACTGAAATGCATAGCTTATTCCGAGCTATTTTCAAAGCGTTATGGTCAAAAAGCGGTTTTTCTTTCGACCCCCCTTCTTATCGTCCCCCAAATGCAAGGGTAATTTAATTTCAACTTGGAAATGTTCGGTGAAGAATATATTTTGTATGACTAAAGTTAAAGAACAATTGATCACTTATTTCTCGAGTTATATCTAAAAATGTAAATTTTTGAAAGTGTCCGGATACTTTTGGCCACCTAGTGTATTATCGTTTGAAAACATTTTGAAAAGAACATCTGCACACTGCTGCACTGTTAAAAACTACAGGTTGCATAAAGTCCCTTTAAGGGTGAATCATTGTAGCACCAGCAGAACCTCCTGAGGGGTGCCTCACACACTCTAGGGTACCGTACCTACCACAACTCGTGGTTTAACCGGGATAGAGCACTGAAGAGCGCTCTGTTCTTTTTGAACCAGACCAAGGGCAGAGCAAACTCTTGGCCCAGCAACCCCAGAGGCATCGTTTCACTTGGAGGACTTTGTGACCACGATATTTTTAACGTCCCCCAGCTACCATTAATGAAGACGGTGGTCTTTGATTGGTTGGGATCCTGAGGGGTGCCATTTGACTCTCTATGGCACCTCTAAGGGTGCCATAAAGAGTCAAGTGCTACCCTTCAGGGTGTGCCGCTGGTGATACTACGTTTCACCCTTAAATGTGCCTTGTGAAACGTGTAGTTTTAAGTGTAGATGCTTTTCAATCAAAAAATGTAATTAACATTGAAGTTAACTTGAAGTTGGTTTTGAATTTAACCCATTAAACCCTTGCGTCCCTTTTTAGGGACGGTCCAAAAGAGGGTCTGAATTTCCCCAAAATGTACATTTCAACCAAATAATAGTGTTCAATTGGAACCTTGGTATTGTTTCGATTCGTTATTAACAGATTGCAGCACATAACCATTGTAAAATGTATTCTGTAGCAATTTTAATGTGATCTTTATCAAAAATGACATCGTTCACAATCTCAAGAAAAAAAGCTAAGTTTTCAAAGTTATTCCCAGCGTCCCAGTTTATGTTAATTGCTGATTTTATTTCTTCTTATGAAATGTCTTTTTAAATATTACATCGTAGGCAGAAAACATTTTAGTAAAAAAAGTATGTACCCTCTGGGGTCTATCGTAACGTTTAAGGGACGACTTTTCTTTCCTTAATAAAAAAATCATTTTTACATGATATTTTTTTTATTATTTTTCATGTCCATCAAACACTGTTTGTAACCAGTATACAAAATATCTTTGGGAAAAAAATGTCAGGCATTAATGGGTTAATACATATTCGCAAAACTCAAACTTTTGTACATTAGTTTTCTGAGGAATAAAAGAAGCAACCAAAAATGTAATCGATTTTTGCTAACTATTTTTCCTGAGCGATTTTTTGACATTTCACGCTTAAACAACTTGCTTTCTGAAGTACAGATGTAGGTTTGTGGCTTATTTCAATGAAGTGGGAGGACAACTGAAAACAAAGTTTTCAACTTTCTCCCAAAACTAAGAAAATGATGATTCGTTTCATTCTGAACCATCAGAAATTCTAATTTTAAAAGTACTGTTTTATGACAATATTTTGATAATTTAATACTTACACCAGAAATACATTTTTTTTCAAATAAAGTGCTGGTTTTGTGCAGTTTTAGAGACTAAGAAAGAAAGGAGAAAAAAAAAACAAAGATATATATATATATATATATATATATATATATATATATATATATATATATATATATATATATATATATATATATATATATACATATATATATACATAGTGAGGAAAATGGCGGAAAAAAAAAAAAAAAAGAAAAGAAAAAACCAAAGCGTTTGTATTTCACTACTTTGGAGGAAAGAAGTTTTCCTCTCATATGCATTTTATAAGTAGAGCTGCATGAAAAAAGTATTTGATCTAGGGAGTCAAATGCATTTTTATGCAGCTCTACTTATACAATTCGTTCACTCAGAATGTGATTTTCTTTGAATATATCTAGTTTTCAAACACAGCCACAACAGTTTAATTATTTGTTATATCATTATCAGTAGAAATTTGTAACTTGAAAAATAAAAATGTCTTGAATGGCTCTTGATGTTTTAATGGCTTCGTTACAGAACCAATCTAAAAGTAAAACAAGTCTGAACAAAGTAAAAAATATGAAAGCAATTCTTACTGAATACGCTTAAGCACTACGAATGCTCTTTTGTGTATTGATGCTTCAGTAAAGCCAACATGAAATTAGAAAATACAGAAATATTTTTTTTTCCAAAAGAAAGGGGCAGGTCATAAATCATTCTGAAACTAATGAGTATTTCTTGGGAGCATCTTATAAAATATCTTGTCGTGCTGTATTAAATTTTAGGTGGCTGACAGTTTAGAAATATCAGCTTCAAAACTTTCTTTTGATTAAGATTTTTTGTTTTTTGAATTTGTCTTCAGCTGCCTAAAATTTATGACTACAATGCTCGTCACGAATAAAACTCACTGGATTATAAAATCAGCAGCTTTTTAAAATCAAATCTGGAAGAACAGAATCATTACTATATCAAAGCATGTTAAAACCATGCTTTGATAAAATCATTAGCGCCGTTTTATTAAATCGAGTTTTTGGAGAGTATATGTTAAAAAAAAGAGGGGGGGGGGGGGGCGTTTGACTGAATAAACCAAAATTTTCTTTCTCTTCAAGATTACAGAGGTTGACAGTTTATATCATTCAGTTTGAGTAAAAATCGTTCGTTAAAAAAAAACATGTCTAAACGTCAAGATTTAAGAATGATCTTTACTTTCAAATTATGTTTCTCAAACAATAATGAGTCAATATTTTAAAACCCTTGTGTATTTAAGAAAAATGTACTTTTTACAGTTAAGTTAAATTCGAACTGTGCTTTAATTATTGATAATAGTAATCAATTACCGTAAAGTCGGGTTACTTGGACCCTAGGGGGTTACTTGAGCACATTACAGTAAAATGATAAAATCTAGGTTTGGTACTTATTAGTTGAAGACTTGCACGTAGTTCCTCGTTTCTCCGCAAGGTAGAAGCACTCTGCAATATCTAAGCTAATACCAAACTCAGATTTTATCATTTTTCTGTGGGCTCAAGTAACCTCCTTGTGGGTCCAAGTAACCCGACTTTACGGTAATGTAGAGAAAAAATACAACGTTAAGAATTTGAGCTTATGGATGCAGACATCCGACAAAAGCTTTTGTCGGATGTCTGTGCATTCATAAGCTCAAACTTTTTTTGCATTGAAAAAGGCGTTCCTTGTAACGCCGAAACACGTGTCTGCAGTATCCCTGCTTATTTGTGCCTCCTTAACGTTGTATTTTTTCTCTACATTAATAGCACAAAGGTATTTTTAAACTTTAGTAATTATTTATTTTTTATTCTGTGAAAACTTTAACGTATTTCATTTTTGTAATTTTATATATGCCAGTTTAGAAAATCGGCCTCTTGATGAAATCAAATATACTCGGAACAAATGTGATTTTAATAAGCGGCGGGCACTGCACAAGGAAAACCTCTGCGAAAGACCGAATATTTTCGGTGAATTGCCAGTATAAGTCTACATTCTCCAATTTTGTTCTTTCACCATTACATATATATGCGCATCTTTATGCATAGAATGAAATTTGCTCAAAATGTGATCTGAGCGGATTCATGAACTAATCTTTAATTATTGAAATTAACCCATTATTGCCTAACGTCCCTTTTTAGGGACGTTCCAAAAAAGGGTCTGAATTTCCCCAAAATGGACATTTCAACCAAATAATAGTGTTCAATGAGTACCTTGGTATTGTTTCAATTCGTTATTAACAGATTGCAGCACATAACCATTGTAAAGTGTGTTCTGTAGCAGTTTTAATATGATCTTTATCAAAAATAACATCGTTCGCAATCTCTAGAAAAAAGCTAAGTTTTCAAAGTTATTCCCAGCTTCCCAGTTTATGTTAATTGCTGATTTTATTTCTTCTTATAAAATGTCTTTTTAAATATTATATCGTAGGCAGAAAATATTTTAGTAAAAAAAGTATGTACCCTCTGGGGTCTATCGTAACTTTTTAAGGGGGGTCATTCCATATAAAATCAACAAATTTTCAGAAATTTTCGTGCCGCACCATTTTTAATTTTGATGATACTTGGTAGGTAATATGCACCAATATTATATACCTCCAAACTGTTTTATTTTTTTCTCGAAAAAATTTTATTCTCGAGATATAGCCATTTTTTTGCTCCGCCGATGAGTAAAATTCGGCATTTTCGATCTTTTTTCTAACAGCTGTGGTAAATTTACTTAAAGTGGTAGAAAGATCAAACATGGCTTATTTTGAAGCTAAAAGAATGAACTTTCATTTGTGCATAAAAAGAAACGGTTTGGGTTAAGCCTAAATATAAATTTTCTCGTGTCAATTCGCGGTTCAAAAAGTGCCGTTTTCGTCATTTCAAGCATGAAAAAATATATGAAGGACTGACAGTGGGGTTCTAATTTTTTTTCTCTTGCACCCAGTTATAGATACTAGAAGCACAGAAAAAAGTTAGATGATACCGGTAGTCTTTCATTATGAAAAAATTGCTTAAACTTGAGAAAAAATGAAAATTGGCCTTTTTCACTCCCCAAAAACGGCCTGTGGAACAGGTAGTAAAAATTTACAAATGCATGGAGTAAAAAGGTGTTACATTGCCCTTTAAAATGAAACAAAAACTGTCTTGTTATTCCAAGGCATTAAAGAGATATAAGCTTTCAAACTTTGAAAAAAAATGAAAAATATCCTTTTTCACTCCCCAAAAACGGCCTATGGAACAGGTAGTAAGAATTTGAAAATGTATGGAGCAAGAAGGCATTACATTGAACTTTAAAAGGAAACAAAAACTGTCTTGTTATTCGAAGGCATTAAAGAGATATAAGCCTTCTAAGTTAGATGATTATTATGAAAAAATACATTAAACTTGAGAAAAAATGAAAAATGGCCCTTTTCACTCCCCAAAAATAGCCTGTGGAACACTTAGTAAAAATTTGCAAATGCATGGAGGAGGAAGGTGCTACATTGCCCTTTAAATCGAAACAAAAACTGTCTTGTTATTCCCAGGCATCAAAGAGATAAGGCCCTCTGAAAATTGAAAATTCATGCAAGATTTTTTTAGCATAAGTTAAAGCAATTATTTTCAATTTTCAGAGGGCCTTATCTCTTTGATGCCTGAGAATAACAAGACAGTTTTTGTTTCGATTTAAAGGGCAATGTAGCGCCTTCCTCCTCCATGCATTTGCAAATTTTTACTAAGTGTTCCACAGGCTATTTTTGGGGAGTGAAAAGGGCCATTTTTCATTTTTTCTCAAGTTTAATGTATTTTTTCATAATAATCATCTAACTTAGAAGGCTTATATCTCTTTAATGCCTTCGAATAACAAGACAGTTTTCGTTTCCTTTTAAAGTTCAATGTAATGCCTTCTTGCTCCATACATTTTCAAATTCTTACTACCTGTCCCACAAGCCGTTTTTGGGGAGTGAAAAAGGATATTTTTCATTTTTTTTTTCAAAGTTTGAAAGCTTATATCTCTTTAATGCCTTGGAATAACAAGACAGTTTTTGTTTCATTTTAAAGGGCAATGTAACCAGAGGCGTAGCTAGGGGTTGGCAGGAGTGGCTCTTGCCACGGGCGCAGCAACCAGGGGGGCGCAATTTTGACCTTTTTTTTTTTTTTTTTTTTTTTTTTTTTTTTTTTTTTTTAAGTGGAAAAATGTTAAAGAAAAAAACGATTTATATTGTTGTTATTTTGCAAAAATGCGAGCATTGTAAGATCTAAGTGGAAGGAAAAAAATATATGTTGCAAGAAAGGAAATTCTAAACGATGATAAAAATTAACATTTACATGCTGCTTTTTTTTTTTTTTTTTTTTTTTTTTTCAAAAAACAACCCATCCCAACATTTCTCTTCCGAGGACCTGAAACTAAGATTACATCAATAAACGTTTTCAAATGAAAGCAGAATTCAATATTTAAAATAGGCTTCAGTTCTTAACCTGTTAACCGGGGAATTAGCTATTGCTCAACTCGTTTCACAATGGGGACTTTTTTTTCGCAGCGATAAGTAATATCACACCTCAAATAACAAAAGAATATCGTTTTTAACTTATGATTTTTATTTATTTTGATACAATATTTTATATTTAAAATATAATTCAATGTAAAACGCATTAATGGAACAAATTATAATAACTATTTCGCAGTATGATATTGCTTGAAACAGTGCGGCATACACAAGGCAACACAGCAGTCAGGACACCAGAATCTCGATTCTCTCCTAATACCTCCTAAATATATCAAACACTGAAATTCACAATAAGAATATTCAAATCAGAAAGTTATTACTAACATGTAAGATACTGAAATGCAGACTAAAATGAATCCAAATTGTGGCAGCTCGAAGTATAGATCATGCAGCGCCCGTTTTCCCGTTAATAGCTTTCAAGTTACAGATTACAAGAACATGAAAATTCATGACGCATCGACAATATGATGGCATATATATATATAACCAGAGGCGTAGCTAGGGGTTGGCAGGAGTGGCTCTTGCCACGGGCGCAGCGACCAGGGGGGCGCAATTTTGACCTTTTTTTTTTTTTTTTTTTTAATAGTGGAAAAATGTTAAAGAAAAAAACTCGTAAGAACAAGAGCTAGAGGACAAAATGAAACAATTGTCGAAAAAAGAAAAAAATAGCAATTTTAGCAATTTTACCCGTGGCAGGGAATGCCATTCCGATTCACTTTTCTTCGTCTTACCTCAACCCTTTTAGCGATAAACCTTATACAAACTTAGACAGAATGCCCTGCACAGCGCAAGCTCCCCTCACTGCGCCACAAATCACGTAGAACTTGGAATTATGTTTTGGCGGATTTCAGTTGGATACACTGCTCAGATCTATTTAACAGGATAGAATTTAGCTATATGACGCCAATAGGCTGACCTGAAATTGACCGTGCCTATCCTATCAAAAGAAGCAAACCGCCCTTTTCCGCTCCTTTCTTGCCGCTTGTTCCCCGATATCATATCAATTAATTACCATACATCTGAAATATCATTTTTCCACGACATCAAAAAATTGGCAAAATTGTCGTTATCATTTTGAAAACAGTTCGGATACATAGTTTTGTAGGGGGATTTTACACTAACATAAATAACTTTAAAGTTGGCAACAATTTTTCTTTGGCAAAAACTAGCAAAAAAATAATGTATGTAGGTACGTATTTCTCAAAGTCGAGAGGGGAGAGATTTGTTAGAAACGATTATTGAATTTCAATGCACATTTCCACGTTTCTTTTACTATAGACACAATAGTAAACATTTTATTACGCATCCGTGTGTAATATTTTTGCAGCTTGTAATCTTCTATGATTGGAGCGGGTGATAAAAACTTATTAGAATTCACTTTTTTACATTAATTGGCACAATCCTGTATTTATTTATTTATTTATTTTTATGCGTTTACAACAACGGTAGATTTAAACATTATATTTGATTTATCAATTAACTTTAAATTGTTAATTAACAGCAGAAATTAAATCACAGTGACTTTAAAAGCAGCTGTGTGACTTTAAAAGTTACTTTAAAAATTGGCTAAAGCCTAATGAACAAGACTTAAGTGCCATTACAAGCTCTAAAGATGAAAATGACGCGAAGCAGGAATTTTCTGATATTGCGGAAAAAACTGACCACCACCACCAAGTTGATTGTCCACCATCAACTTCTGCTGATTTATGTGTGGACAATGCTCCATCAGTCGAAGATAGCAGGTTGATAGAAGAGAGGATGTCTGTTTCAAGCCCAAATGAGGATATATCATTGAAAGATCCCCATGATTTTGACTCAACTGCAGAAGAATACTGCACGACAATAGAGGAAATCATTTACGACGATCCAAAGCAATGGCCTGGCTTTCCTGAAATTAGTGATAAGGTAAGACTGCTTCTGGTTGATCATGGACGACAAACAGTTGACCTATCAACATTCGTATTCCCTGACTCGGATGAGGTTAGGCATCTAGATGCAAAATGGTTTTACAAAACTCTAGCAAACGGTGAACGAGTTCGAAGAAATTGGCTCTTATACAGTAAATCAGAAGGTGCTCTGTTTTGTTTTCCTTGTCTCCTTTTTGGGAAAAGTCAACAGGGAAAGACTTCATCATTTTCTGACATCAACAAAGGTTTTAAAGATTGGAAACATTTAAACCCAGTTCTTTATCACCATGAAAACTCTTCTAGCCATAGGTTGTGCAGCATTGAATGGAAAGATTTGCAAAAACGTTTAAAATTAAAAAAAAAATATTGATGCTGAAATTTAAGAAGAAATCCAAAACAAGATTCAAAAGTGGAGAAATATTGTTAAAGTGGTAGTTGATGTCATTCTATTTTGTGTCAAGAATAATTTACCTCTTCGGGGAACATCAAAGAAGGAAATAATCGGAGAACCAGGCAGTGGCGTTTTCTTAAGCACTTTGGAGCTAATCAGTCACTATCACATTAAATTAGCCGAACACATGGCCTATGTCAAAGCTAAAAAACAAGCGCTTAGTTATTTTTCACCTCAAATACAGAATGAAGTGATTTTTTTGATTGGAAGAAAAGTTAAACATCAAATCTTAGAAAAAGTTAAGTCTGCCAAATACTTTTCTATAATATTTGACTGCACTCCAGACAGTGCTCGCACTGAGCAGATGAGTCAGATTATTCGGTTTGTTAATGTATCAGGAGGAACATGTCAAATTAATGAAAGTTTTATTGACTTCATCAGCACAAATGAGAAAACGGGAGAAGGTCTTTCCGGTGATATCTTTCAAAAATTAAATGAGGATGGTCTCAGTATTGCCAACTGTCGGGGCAAGGATACGACAACGGCAGTAATATGGCGGGAAAATATAATGGTGTTCAAGCCCAGATTTTGCGACAAAATGATCAAGCTCGCTATGTGCCACGTGCAGCTCACAGTTTAAATTTGATAGGTGCACATGCTGCTGCGATTTCACCTGTGATGATTGGATTTTTTGGAACTGTTTAAAACGTGTTTAACTTTTTTAGTGGCTCAACAAGAAGGTGGCAACTTGCACTGAGTAACAGTGGCATCACTCTAAAAGGACACTGTCAAACAAGATGGTCTACGAAAAGAAGAGCTGTAAGCGCTTTAAAGAGAAGAGTGAAAGAAATATATTCAGTTCTGAACGAAATGACAGATCGAGAGAAGTGGAATTTAGAAACTACAGTAGGAGCTCAGGGATTAATAACGCAAATCAATTACAAATTTCTCTGTCTTTTGGAAATTTGGGAAAGAATCCTCGTGTCTATCGACAAAATCAATAGAGCTCTGCAAAAAGAGTCTGTTTCGATCGGTACGGCAAGCAAAATGATAGAGGGACTCTCGAAGACCATTCAGCTAATAAGAGATGAAGGGATTGAGAGAGAAATGTCATTTGCTACAGAAACTGCGAAAGAAATGGGCATTAGTGCCCATTTGCCTGAAAAAAGAAGAAAAATAGCAATTAGAAAACTCACAGGTGCAAGAGCTGAAGATGAAGATTCGTGCTCTCTCAGTCCTATCAACGAGTTTAAAAGAGAGGTTAATGCAGTTTTGGACCGCATCTTATCGGAACTCACAACGAGATATAAAGCAATGGCTACAATATCTGACGATTTCTATTTTTTGACAGGTCCAGCTTTAAAAAACGAGTCTTTGACGGATCTTAAACAATATGCTGCTGATTTTAGCGTAAAGTATTCCAATGACATTGACTCTGTTGAACTTTCATATGAAATTGACACTTTCAAATTACAAGCGAAAGAGCTGTTGGATCTTGACAAAGCCACCCCACTGGATCTACTAGAAAAAATAGAAGAGTTCTCACTGGGAGACATTTATCCAAATATTCAAATTGCGCTTAGGATATATCTAACCCTCCCTGTTACGGTAGCTTCTTGTGAACGAAGTTTTAGTAAACTCAAATTAATAAAAAATTATTTGCGAGGCTCCATGGGACAAGAGCGTTTGTCAAACCTTGCAATAATTTCAATCGAGCATGAGGAAGTCGAAAAATTAAACTTAGATGAATTGGTAAATGAATTTGCATCAGTCAAAGCTAGAAAAGCTGAATTTTAATGAATTGCGCAGCAAATTCAACTAAAAAAGAGAAGTTATTCAAATGCCTTTAAAAGTTAATATTTTTGGCTTGAGAAATGGTTATTTTACGTTAAAATGCAGATGTTTTCAATATTACAGGCATTGTTTTACATAAATTTGAAGCAAATTAACAGTTTCAGATTAAATACAAAGGTAAGAATTTAGGATCGTGTTTCTTTTTTTTTATGTTTCCACAAAATCAAAATTTTAAAGCTTTATGTTCATGCAAAACTTTGTAAAGAAACTTTATGGATCTCTCTGTCAGTTAAATTTCCATTTTGTGAAAAATATGGTAAAATGATAAAATAGCACTTATAAAAATGGATTAAATTTTTCTGTTGTTGCTGATAAAATTTAAGACAACAACAAATGTTAAGCATTTTTTCATTCGTCAATGAATTATTTTTAACTTATATATATATATATATATATATATATATATATATATATATATATATATATATATATATATATATCAGTAGCGAGGCCTCAAGTCATCGAACGATTCGCCGATGACCTGAAGGCAAACCCCGTTTTGCACTGGAAGAATTAAAGTTTTTAAAATTTTATTTTCAGATTATTTTTTCGGATCATTTAATATTCCAAATAATTTTATTTTAGTGGTGCCATCTGTTGAGTAAACGATTAGGCGTGACCTTCACTCATCGCTAAAGATATCGCATCGGTTTTGTGTGTGCGCGCGCAAGTTTTTTTCGTTTGTCAGCCATTTCAGCCAATCAGATTCTTTCACAGCTTCCCTTAAATGTCGTACGAGTCATCGGCGATTACCCGCGGAAATTTTATGTGCAAAGCATTTTGTTTTTACTGGCAACTCTCAGTTTTGGCGGATCGTGGGGGTTGGATGGGGAGGGGTAGAGATTTTTTTCTCCTGTTTCGTTTATTCTTTTATATTTTTTTTTTCAATTCGGTGCGTCACATTTTTCAAAAAAAGGGGTTGCGGTTAGAAAAATATTGTTATCTTACGATGGCGCCAATATGAGCCCGACGGGTCGAAGACAATATTGTTTGCAACAGTAGTTTTGCATGGGGGAAAACACTGTTACCTTTTGTGTTTTGGAACTTCATCGAACTTTCAAAAACGAATATATGTGTGCGTGGTTTTGTTTTTTTACTCTCTTTTTAGTTTCAATTAAAATGTTTTTCATAAAAAGTAGTGCGCGTTGCCGTTCGAGCTTTGCATTTCAGCAAGCTTGAACTTTTCAAATTGAAAAAGAAGCATCTGTGAACCAAGATTTTTACAAGGTAAGTTGAAATTTTTAGTTTTAAAACTCATAAAAACAACATGAATGATTTTTATCATTTTAAAGTATACTTCATTTATTGTGTGAGGAGAATTTCCTGCTTCAACGGAAATAAAATTTTCGAAAACTGAAAAATTAAATTTCGGAAACGGCAGCCCAAAATTTTCAGAAATTTCTTATCACAAACACCCCTGAGCGAAACATATGGTCTGGTATATTTCTTTTGGGACCTGAAAGTTAGCGATGACTGACGCTTGAAGTCACGCCTCGCTACTGATATATATATATATATATATATATATATTTTTTTAATGGAAAAAAAAGATAATAGCTCATTTACAGTTTAAAAATGATAGTTAAACTTCCAAAGTAGAAAGATCTTTACTAAAGTTTGAATTGTGAAGTTTTGCGTATCTGCTTATTTTCGCTGTTTGTAGAGAGAAAAAAGCACAGCTTTCTAAAGGTAATGTATGAAATAGGAGTGAAGTTTTATCTACGTTAATTATTTATTCACATAATAATAAGTAATGTAAAGCATGCAAAGTCTTATTTGTAAAAATAACCGCACTCTAAGAGTATCAAATATGTAGAACTTTTATTTTTCCAGTATATTATGGGTCGTATTTATTGAGCCAATTTCAGATTAATTATATTTGATTTGCTTTCCTAATTATACTAGAATTGTTCAAAAGTTGTGATTTTTATTTTAAATGTGAAAATTATGTTTATTGTATATATTTTTCTATCGTTTTGAAACAAATTGTATTTTGAATTAAAGCTGTATGAAGAAAAAAAAAGTTTAGCGACGAAGTGCAGGTGTTATTGGTTTTATTGATTTTATGTGAAATGATTGGGAGAGGGAGAGGCTCCCTGAATTAAATTTGTTAGGAAAGGGAAAATTCCAATTTTGTACCAGACATTAAAATACGAGTAAGCGTTCATACCATACAATCTAATGAGAATTAAGATTGGACATCATTAAAAACATTTTTTAAAGAAAAAATAAATCAAAGTTGTAATGTTGTCTCAATTTTTTTTCAATCGATCAATCAAAATTTACTGGATAAGGAACTGTTTTGGGAGGTCACTGCTGTGACCTCCCATGACCTCCCATCAACGTGAACCAGAGGGGGCGCGATTTTCGAAGTACGCCACGGGCGCTGGCCCCCCTAGCTACGCCTCTGTATATAACCACTCTAAGATTTAATAGATAAGAACAACGTAGAACGTGATGCGCTCAATATATTACGATTAATTTCCATGACGAAAAATTTCGTCATGCCCATTGTTGTAGGCTTTTATGTATGACGAAATATTTCGTCATACCCAGTTAACAGGTTAAATATCGATTATAGCTAATAACGCAAAACGTCAAAACAAACAAGTAAGCAAACGTGCACGTCCATGTACTGAGCACAAAATTCTGTAGTAAAGTTTTCCTGTCTCTAAAAAGCTTGCAAACCCGTTGCGATGAAAAGCGGAACATACGAGAAGTCAAACCAAGAAGTTTGTTTATTATTATTGTTGTTGTTGCTTCCCCCTACACCCACTCCCCGCTCCTTCACAGCAGTAAAAACAACCCTTTTACATCTTGATACTCGACGGCTGCCCAGGAGATGATTAATAGAGTGAAGTACGATACGTCCTAGACATTGAACTTTGGGAAAGAAGCTTTCCCCGTTGGCTATTGCATTACGAAAAAAACACGCTGTAAGCAAACATGCAGTGAAAGAAGTCGGGGCTTTGCAAAGAAGTATCATATACGGTCAAACTTTCACTTTCGATCATACTTGATTCCATTTACAGAGAACGGCTTTCATAAACTTGAATTTTAAATAGTTGAAAAATGAGTTCGCAACATGACGCAAATTTCCATTTAATGAACACCGTATAACAAAAAATAAAAAAAATTCCGACACCAAAGCGCGAAAATGATACTTGATTTACAGCAGTCAAAATTTTTCTTTTAGATTTATTGTTAAACAAAAAATTTAAAACAAACATTTAATCATTAAATTGAAATAACACATTTTAGACAATCATTACAATCTAAGCACTTTTACACAAGCAAATAGCGCTTTAAAATATTTGATGGCAATATTTTTTTTTATTTATTTATTTTTTTTTTATTACAATTATGGCCGTTTAAGTAGTTTGTTTATTCACGAAAAAAATAAATGCTTCCGACTCTTCAGCAGAATCAAAATTCAAAACGATAGCAATGGCTCAACGGGGGAGGGGGTCTCCGCCGCTCTAAGGAAGATGTGACCGGAAATTTAACTCATGCTGAAATATCAACCTAAAACACTAATTTAAATACTGCGTTAATTTTTAACAGAACTACAATAAAAAAAATCGGATGAGTTCCCTCCTCGTACCGCTTCTGGCTGTACGGGCAGACTTTGTTAATGAAAAGTTTTTAGTGATCTGCGGTATGTTTAGTCATGATTGTTGTTAAGTTTTTAAAATTATTGGTTTATTTTCACTTTCACCCGAAAAAATTTTTAGCGCCATTTAATCGCGTCCTGCTGTTTTTTTTTTCTTTAAAATTCGTCATTTATTTTAGCGTAATTTTTTTTTAATAAAGGCGAAAGAACAACGTTGTTATGACGCACAAAATAGCGAATTATGCGCGCATTAACGCTGTTTCGCACTTGAAGTTTCTGCACTTGGGAAACTAGCCATCTTACCTGAAATGACATTATTAATAGTCCCGAAACTTGTTTGTTTTTATTTAGCAAGCAAGAAAATTACCGGGGAAAAAATATCTTTCTTAGTAAAGGGGGAGCGGAGAGTGTACCAATAAATAAGATTGGAATCGATAAATCCTTTTTCGGGAGGAATCAGAATCTCGCCAAAAGGGCGAAAAGATTCAAAACACAGAATTCGGTAAAAAGGGAGGAGTTTTTATTAAATAAATACCGCTTCTTCCAAAAAAGTTTACTTTCACTATTGCTGTTCTCGCGATTGAGGCAGTGAACAAACAGCAAAGGGTTGGGAGTGGGCGTTTTTAAGGTTTTGAGCAAAACGTGTTTAAAATTCAAAACCTAGGAGACTTTCTCTTTGAAAAAAAATAATGATGTAAATCAGGCTGTATACAGGCAAGTATCACAGGGCAGTCCTCACTTTCTTGCCCGGCAACAGACTTGAGGTTCTACCTTTTGTACTTTCTCCAAATTTTATATTTTGGCACCTTTTTTTAAAAAAAATCTTAGCTTGCTTTTAACGATGGCGGACATCACGTATGCCGCTCTGAGCGAAATCTTATCGTTCGATTTTTTTTCTCCCCACAAAGGAATTAAGCACACATGCTAAACCAAGGACAAGGTTAAGGAAAAAAGCGTTCGCAATGTTTTGTAGTAGAACTCGTAGAAAGTATGAATTAATTTGTGATGTCCATAATAAATACCCAATACAAATAAAAAATGGATGGGGAAAAAAGAGGCCATCATGAGACTTGATTAAGGGTTTGCGTTTAAAAATTTTCTTTCTCGTCCGAAATGCAGCAAGTACAAAGAGTACGAAAAGAAGCGTTCACAGTGGCTAGGAGGGCAGGTGTGCTCCGCTTTTCGGTAGAATTCGAAGAATTGAGAGGGCGTGTGTACTTTGCTTTTCAGTAGATTTCGAAGAAATTTATCAGTAATGACCCCCCATGAATGACCAATCTAAATTAAAGAATATGCATATGAATAAATGAAAAAAAAAAAAAAAGACACTACAACCGTATAATTATGGTTATGCACCAAAACATTTTTTTTCTGTTTCGGAGAAGGTGGCCTCAAAAAAGAGGAAGGAGGTAAGAGCAGAGGTTGCCTTTATTTTATTTTCCATAGAATCATTATTTTTACACAAAGACGGCGAACTTGATTCGGGTAACAAAGGCGCCGATGATGCATCACCGATGATTATCATTGTATGAGTTGTCCCTAATATTTTCCACAATATAATTACAAAGCGGCAAATATGAATTAATTTTAATATTTTCCTTTCCCCACTCCTTCCGTACTTTCGTAGCCATTGAATTCTAAAGTTAATTCTTTTTTTAATGAGTTTAACATAATGATTCACTATCTTTTTTCCTGCGAATTATTTTTTTATTTGTATGGATGTCCAAAGCTGAGGAAGCAACAATAAACCAAAAGTCGGCAGCATTCAAAGGGGGAAAAAAAACAGTCCACCACGCCCTGCGATGACTTTAGACCACCTGCAATGAATTTCTTTAATTTAAAAAAAGTAGTTAGATTTTTTTTCGTACACACATTTTTCTCAATGCATTTTTTTTTCTTTTTTGAAATGCATGTGCAAAACAGAAACTATTCATTTCTCTTCAGATTTTTTAAAAGACTATCGTGATCTACATTACTGACAACTATCACACCATAATATGTTCATATCGCACATCAACAATAATAGTGGGACATGATAAAAGGTTTAGACCACCACTTGAGAAAATCAAGGTTTTATGCAGTATTACTTAGAACTGATTTTCTCTCCAATACATTTATGCTCATATTATTATTTTAATATGCACAAAACATTCATAGTGTACCTTGACTCATTAGTTTTTGTCATCTAAAAAACTAAGTCCACAGTCATAGTTAGATAAATGCTCTTCTAAATTATGAAATTTTAATGATTTGTCAAAATTCATTAATGCCACTACGCACCAGTTATGTTGTGCAAGTTTTATAGAAGAAAGAGCACTAAATTAAGATTTTTAATCAACAATTATCACGTTTTCTCATTTTTGATATGTACCAACTGCTGTCGAGGTGAGCGATATATGATCTACTCGCTTCTAACTTAACGTAGGGGCCTTACAATAATTCTTAATATCTGCTTCTCCAATAATAGGAATAATAACAAAAATATAAATATTAGCTCCAAAAATGTTTAAAGTCTCTGCTCTAACTGCAACCATAATAAATGCTTTAAAATAAGAAAAAGGAAAAACACGAAATTTTGTATCCTTTTATTACAAAAATCTCAAGTTCGGCGCAAATTATATTTTACGTTAATGCTTTTTAAAAAGTTTATTTGCATATTTCTTGCCTTTGATTTAAAAAAAACCTCCCCCAAGTCTAGTTTTTAGAACTTTCTGTATTCTGGAAGCCCGGATTTTCGAGAATAGACTAATATACACACTCGTTTGAAAATTGAGAGCCAAATTCATATCCCCCCCCCCCCAAAAAAAACTGCAAAGTACGCCACAGCACATTATTCAAAGCGTATTTAGTGTTACGAATATAGTTAAATTACCATCGAAATTTCGAACAACAGAATGTTTAGGTACGGTATTTTCCCTTCTCCTTACATTGCACTATCGTGACGAAAACAATCTGGTGAATTAGGATTTGCCGCGGTCAATAAGACACACCTCCTAGTATTCCACCAACTGAAAGTAAAAGCGGCTTTATTAAATGTTAAAGTGTCGCGAACTAAATGCACGCAAACTAAAATTCTGGGTGGCTTGCGTGTTTGCTTGTGTCATATTCGCGGATGGTTGAATGCATGCATAACCGTACTTCTTTTTAATTGCAGACACGATCTTGATACAAGTTGAGAGAAACTAGCAGCGTGTAGTGCATAAAATATAACTCTAATGTTACACACAGTAAGACAAACTGGGTAGACAGATGTGTGCATGTGCTATCATATTTTTCATTCAAAAGGAAAATGAAATGAATATTTGAGTAAAAACGAGAATGGCTTCAAAGAAAGATATCTGCCGAAACTAAGTGTAAGGCAATGGAAGCAAAAGGAGACTATAAAATAACTTTTACTTTTCCTAAAATATTTTTCATTAGTCGAGAGAGTTTTTGAGCAATGGGTCATTCGAGTTTACTTGCAGATTTCCAATTTTATTTTTTTTTAATTTCTTTCTTTTTTTTCCGTTTTCTTGTCAGATATATTGCCTGTTTTTGTTTATAAGGCTATGATTGATTTTTTTTACCGATAAATTTTGATCTAATTTCCAAGAATATATTATCGAAACTCAATGTAGGATTTTGAACCACAACTGTGCAGAAAAACCTGAAATGAAAATTTATTTAAGCATGGTAATTTAGCATGAATAATATTTCTTAAAGGTGCTTTTTTTCTGCTGTTTTTTTTAAATCATTTTAATACTTAAAAATACGAAAGTAAGGCATTTAATTTTCTTTTCAATCTGCGGGAGGGAGAGCTTCGCGCAGGTCAGCTTGTTGTTATAAGTAAATGATACAAACTGTACATTGTACAGTAGCAAAGAGAATATGAAGCAAATCTTAACTTTAAAAACATTAAAACCTAGAAAGAAAGTGTTTATCTCTTATTACAAGAGTACAACAAAGCATTTCTAGAAAATTTGAAAATATTATCTTTAATTCAATTAAATTGACCGTACAACGAAGTATTTAATACAAACTACAGTGTGAATTCTTTGACATAAAATTTATTCAACATTTAATAGCATTACTGTGGAGCTTTTTCGACTGCGAAACAGTGAAGTAAAGCTCATTCGGGCTATTAATATTTTCTTTCCCTCCTAAACGCAAATTCTGAAACCCTTTTGTATTGTAAAGCGGAGTCTCAAATTCGCTGCTACAAAACAAACTTTAAACCTGCCAAGAGTGAACATTTTTCGCACGTTAAACTTTTGTCTCTGTTGAATCTAATTATAAACAAAAAAAGGAAAAACTCCCCTTTAACAACCCATTCTTTGAAGCAGCTAGTTTCTTACATAGCAAGACCTGCAAATGAAGCTTTTACATAATTTTAGCAACTCGATTTTTTTCAGGCACTTCACTCTGCCCGTTCCAATTATGCTCGGTATCTCTAAACGCTCTTTATTTACTTCTGTTTTTTAAACTGAAAAGCCAAGGCTAAAATAACTACACACCCGTAGCCAATTTCTGCGACGATCCTCTCTTCACTAATACTTCTCTCCCACGGCGCCGAGTCAAAAATAACATCGCGTGCCATTTGAAAACAGCGGGGTTACATTTTTTTTCAGTCCTCACTTAAATGTAGCCACTCAAGCAACATGCTCAAAAGACATCTTTCATTCAAATCACGTTGCAAATGTGGAAATCTAAGAGTACATGCTCTGCACTCCCCTCCTAAAAATTTAAAAATATATAAAGCGTACACAAAATAGTTAATTGTCAAATATATATTTTTATAAAAAATTAAAGAAAAATATTCGTACGCTCTAACAAAACGAGTGTAAGATCGGTACGGTGTGAGAGCTTCCGCCTTCAATGATGCAAAAGGGATGAGAGTCTATTCATGAAGCCAATATTTAGTAGCCAATAGCGAGGCCGATACTTTCGCTCCAAAGCATCGCTTCTGAAAAAACTCGTGTGGCGGGCCCAAGAATTCGCTTCAGCTCTAAGATACGTTAGTCGACAAAAAAAAAAAAAAAAAAACTCGGGAAAATAACATTTAGCCAAGTTAAATCACGTTGTAGCACGAGTCATTTTTTTTTTTTTTTTTTTTTTTGCAGTGAAGCACCGTTTATACGTTTTTGGAGGGACTGTATGAAAAAAACGTCTAAATGAAAAAAACTTATAATAGGTATACGATAATACGTATTGGGCAGCCGGGATCCAGTAAAAGAAACGTATAAATGATAAAAACGTACAAAAGAGACACGCAGAAACGGTGATTCACTATATATGTACGTATCGAAAGTTTTCCGATGTGCACCGGCACCAATTCCCCATATATATATATATATATATATATATATATATATATATATATATATATATATATATATATATATATATATATATATATATATAAACGTTGCACTTTTAACGAGGCAATCAACATGCCCCCTTGCGCCTTGGAATATTCAGGTACATTTAAAAGGGCAAGATGCTATCCACTAGGAAACATGAAGTTCCATTTTACGAAGTTCATTTCACGATACTTTTTTGAAACGATAACTTCATCCAAAAAAAAAAATATTTAAAGCGTTATCAGTCATGTATTCACTTGAATCAAAAAAAAAAATGCAATTAATTTATTATAGCATGTACGATCAGCAGTGAATGTACTAGATCGCAAATGTTGCGATTCCATACAAATTACAAGAAAGCACATGATAAATGTTTTACATAATTCCGTAATAGAAAACAAGGGACCACACAAAAATGCATTGCAATGCCCCCAAACTTGTAAATCCGTCACCGCACGAAACAATCAACTTGAACAGTCGGAACCTGACTGATATCTATACATTACTGCTAAACTTATATACAACAACCGAAAATTTAATAAGCGCAAAAACTTATAAGATGAATTGTTCACACTAAGGCTTTTCAGCAGAATTTGGTAACAATGAATTCACAGCTTATTCAAACGAAGATAAAAAATCGCAAATCAAGTGAATGTGACGGGAAATGGCGTGGGCATTAGTAACTTACGTATTTTTTTTTTAGCATCACTAAACAATCCATGGCAAAAATCAGTGGCAACTGGCAAAAATTGTTTTTAACTCTCTGCTTAGAAACATGAGGCACACTCATTGCAAATTAAAATATCTGATTTCAACGATTTTAACATTCAATATTATGAAAACATGCCGATTTCTTCTCGAGTTATCTTTAAAAAAAAATACTTTTTTCACTCAGTTGCAAAAACAAATTAGGATAGTTTGAAAGCGTCCGCAATTGATAAGCAATTTATTATTGTTTTACAAGCCATGAAGAGAGGGGGTAAGGGAGGAGCAGTAAGTAATTTCCGCCTTCACAAAACCTCAGAAAGTAAATGAATACAACTCAACTAAGATTTGCAAAACAGATACTAACAACCTATTCTCATATTTTAACCTAAAACATTCAAAAACATACGCAATACAACTTTCATCTTAAAAAAAGACTGCTATCTACACTACAAAAACCACTAAGAGAAAAACCAAGAGAACATGACTCAACACTTCTCTTAATCATCATCTACAAGCAAAGGCAACTCAACAACATTTCAATTTTCTAAAACTCATCCTCAATATACCACCAACTACACTGAACAAAGCACTTGCATTTTAAAATACTCGGATGTGACACATAAGTCTGTTGACAATACAGTCTGAAAGTAATCACAATCGGAAATGCTCACCAATAGTTTATCCAAGGAAGTTAAAAATTCCGAAAACTTGTCATGACCACCTAACTGGATGCAGATTATAAATTGCCGAAATCTTACCAACAGCGATTAAGAGGCGCATACATATACATATATACACCATACTAAAACTGTAACTTTTCTATCTGTTGCATACGAATATCCATCTTCATAATCATTCAGAACAGCCGGATTTGCAAAATCTATAGATAAAAGAAAAGTTCGAACAGCATTTTAACACACAGGCACATAAAATTATTCTAACAACTCAAAACATTAATCTGTACATTTGAAGTAGCATGTATACAAAAAATATAAAAATGTTTCCATCAAAAATGAAGTTCAAAAAAAAAAAGCATTTCATGACAACAACTGCGACTAGCATCGAAGCAAAATAACTCCTCAAGTCAAAAAAAAAAAAAAAAAAAAGTACAGAAAAGGACAATACAAAGAGATGACATGCGGTTTCAAAGCGCATTCGGAAGATGAATTTTATGCATGAATTCCTGAGTTCGCTCCAAGACCAAACGGATGCCGCAAAACGTAACCATGGAAACCGCTGGGATCCTTATTTCCTGTCAACTTAAAACGCTATTGAACTGGCGCACTGTACCTGCGTTACTATGCCAGTATTTTGACCAGTAACGTAACATGATTGAGAACTTTTAACAAAATTACAACGTACATTTCTGTACATAGTACGTACTACATATATAATACACACGCCAAGACAAAAAAAAAAATAAACCATCTCCTTGATATTCCTCAACACAATTATAAGCTCTCCGTTTCGTAATATATCCCATGCGGAAAGAAATTGTCCCCACTAATCCTTACCTTTTCCTTCTAGACCTCATAACAACTTTAAGTTAACTGACTATTAAACAGCACTTTCTGAATTTGTATTTCGATTACAGAACTTCGCAATATGAAGTTGCGACGTATCCGTTTTGATTAAGGCATTCTCGAACCTTTTTTAAAAAAAAAAAAAAAAAAGGTTCACTGCAAATAGAAATTTCTATACTTCTCCAAAATTACGAAAATGCTCCTATCATACAACAACGATTATAATCCGTTTCTATCAATAAAATTGTTCGACACATTTCAATTTATTTGTGTATTTACTGAATTAGTTTCTACATACAAAACACTTTTTCCCATTTCTTTGTCTTGTGATTTATTGTGCATTTATCTAAAATTATCATCAGTTCACTTACAGATTTTGAGAGGGGACCACACTTCCATTGTGTAAATTTCTTTCAACATAGAAAGCTTACAAACAACAACTTTATGTTCAATTTATACAACGTTTTTTATGCACTTTCGAGAGGGATCAATAACTACCATATATGGGGTGCCCATCCCCAAAAGCGATGGCTCACCTCCTCAACTACGGAGCACCTCCTTCCCAAGAACGAAAGCCCACCAAGAAAGCAACTAAGACCCTTTACTCACCAATCCGACGCCCCCCACTTATAATTTTAATGGTAAACTCTGCACCGTGACTACCCCCCCCCCCCTGAGAACACCATTGAAAAATATGTGCTCTCTCTTTCAGGGCCAAAGAAGGGTTCGCCAGAATCGCGATGCAAACCGGCAATTGACAATGCTGAAAATATAAATGTCATAAATAATGGCTCAAATCGCATTAATTGATGCAAGTTGTCTTCTTTTTCAGAAGGTAAAATCCTTTCGAATTCCATCGAACGGGTGATCCGTTTGTTCCCTGCTCAATATGTATAGATATTACGAAACACTTTCATTTCAGATTGAGATATAAATTGTCAAAAAAAAACTAGCAAAAAATTAATTATATACTTCAGGCTGCATCATTCAAAATAGCAACTTCATCAAGAGCCCTAAAAATAAAAGTATAAAATCTGTGCGTTAAAGTCATACAGTGAATGATAAATATCTAAAAGAACAGGTATCGCAATTTTCCTTCCAAATTTGTCACCGTCTGAATACGACAAAGTGACATTAGATGACACCAATCCATCATCGAAATTGCTCTCTGTCACTGAAATCGTGATTCCAGGGAGGAGAGATTTACGTAAAATACGTACAAAGTGATCTCTCATTCGCGATGAATAAAAAAGACAGGTCGAACGGCTAAGTATTCAGCATCTTATCAGAATATGCGGTTTTTCTAAATTACAGTGCAGGAGAGAAAAACTGTTTTCAATTGATAGCTAAGAGCTTATCAGAATTATGGTGTTAGAAAAAAAAATTAAGTTAAGAGATAGCAGAGCAAAGTTCCTTTTTCGAAAATGAAGAAGAAAAAAACTTTGCGAGAGTTTTATGAATAGGAAAGAAAAAGCATAAACAGCGAACACAAATGTTGCCCCTTAGTAAATAATGACATTCACAACAATAAGAGCTTGTGGTTGCACCCCCATAATAAAAATTGCATGGTAAATCGTTTTATTACGAAAACAAATTATCAAAAATTTGAGAGACGAAATTATCTACATTCACTGTACGTTCACATAACAATACTAGTATTTCAAGTAGCTCTAATATTAAGCATTTGACAACACATAATTTTGATATTAGACCCCATAATGGGCTGGCAAAACATCGCAGTGCGTCACGCGAAGGAAAAAGTAGTTTCCAACTCGCACTCGTTTGATTCGCTTTCCTCGTACTTAGCCTTTAAAAATATCGGAGATATTTATTTGATTTATGTACTAACCTCAACGTTTTTCACGAAAAATAAATACATCAAAAAATGAAAAGTTACAAGTGAAGGGAAAAATGCTTTTCATCAAACGCAAGGAATAACTGCAATGAAGGAATTTCTTTGGACACATGTGATACGGCAGAGAAAGTGAAATACGATGGATCCCTTGCAGAAGGCAGAATGCAAACAATTTTTTTAAGTAAAATTGCTTTTCACTTGCGATTAAATTACTTGTAAATTTAATGATGTGAGTAAATGAGCTAAGTTGTTATATACAAAAGAGGGGGGGGGGAGAAATGCGTGTGAAATTACTACTGATTTTACTAATTTGTAGCTTAGTAATTATTATTTACCGATTACTAATGCGAATTTAGAATTTCATTGTCACTTGTTGAACTACATTTCTAATCTTAAAAAAGTACAGCGACCTTCATGAATTGAAGCTGAGGATGTAGAGTCAATTGCGGGCCCTGCCTGTCAGGGCCGCCGTTACCAGCGATGGGGCCCGGTACCAATTTTAATGCGGGCCCCCTCCATGCAACCCCCCCCCCCAATTGCATATTTTTATGCCATCGTTTCAGCACATTTGCAATTGTAAAAAAAAAGGGAGAAAAAAAAATTTCGAGAAAACTTTTTTTTAGTTACGAAAGTATGCATCTGATTTTATTTTCACGTTTTTTGTATCGCCAAATGATTTTAAAAAGCGGTACATTTTCCTTTGCGCAAGCGTGTTTCATTCATTAGTGTTTGTACTAGCAATTGTTTCATATTGAGAATCGGCAATGGAAAGCGAGATTTTTTTTTAATGAAATTATTGACACTATTACTGGAAAAACATGTTCATAACCTTACGGGCCCCCCAAAGCTCCGGGCCCGGGTACTAGAGGTCCAGTATTCCCCCCCCCCCCAAACGGCGGCCATGCTGCCTGTAGTGCTCCTTCTAAAAGTTAAGCCATGACCTTGACAATGTTTACCTCTTTAATGGGATGATAGAGAAGTGCATTTGGCTCTGAATTGAGTTAGGTTACTTTCATAGGGCTCCAACTCAAATCCGCTCTAATGGCACGTTACTATTTTTCTGAACGGAAAACATTGTTAAGCACATAGGTCAACTTACCAGAGGAGAACTATACCCCTCCTATAGGTGTTTCGGCGACTCAGATATGTAGTTCGCTTTCACCTCTGTTGTGCTCATAAGAGAAGAAACAAGACAATCGGGTAATGAATAGCAAAAAACGTAACTCAAAATCTATGCGAAGTAAGACGTTCGAATGTGTGATAAAATTTATTCAGGTAAGGTTTTGATGCGCCATTCTTCATTAAATAAAATCAGATGTGGGCGTACTGCTCTTTCAAACACAACAAAAACTTTGGAAAAAAATGGGAAAAATATGGTTTTATGATTGAAATAAAAACGAATCTTTAATTATTATTTCAAATTTCCTTCGTTAGAGCCCACTAAAAAGAAAGGAAAAGGAATAGAAATATTATTTATCTCTCTTTTAAGACATTCAACTCGACATTTTCTCGGAATTCGTGGATAAAAAGCAAGAAAGCAACAAGCGCAAGAAAGATAATTTACGAATTAGGAATGTGTGTGCACGACACGATGTAGCATCACTTTCAGATAGCTGAATCGCCTCATCAAAATCTCCCCCAAATACCCGACAGAAACAAAAAAACACAAAACGATTTCATGACCTCGCTTCCATTACACAATCGGAGTGGGCATTAAGAACATGCGGACAGAATTAAAAAGGAAAATACACTTAAATATATATTATATATAAAAAAAAACATGATCTAAAATTAATGCGGCCGGTTCTGACAACCCCCACAAAAATGAATGAAGCAAATCAAAAAGAAACCCGCCAAACCAGCAAGGTCGAAAAAATCCTCAAGATTGTGACCAAACATCGAAACCATCCACGAAAAAAAAAAGAAAAAGAAAAAAGGGCACGTTTTGAAATCCCCTCCTTCGAGACCTACCTTCTCCACCTACTTACGCTGTGGCGTCTTCCTCTTTATCCCCGAGGCCTAATCGGGGTCTGGCCTTCTCCAATAGGTCTTAAAAAAATAAAGAGGAAAAGAGAGAAGTTTTAAACAGCAGCTAAAGGGAAAAAAATAAACACGATTCTCTCTTTTTCCGTTCTCAAAAGGGTGGGAAGTACTAGGACGAACCGCGTTATTATTTGGAAGTTACGAAAGGTGTTTCTTCCGATTTCGGCTCTCTCACGTGGGTCTGAAGGCTCGGATTCATCTCTCATTGAGAGAGCGGATTTCTTTGGCGAGAAACGGATGAGTAAGTACAACAACAACAGCCACAACAACAGATTATTTCAAAGTTTTACACTCGGTTTTGCTTTTTCAATAAAATAAGGTAAAACAAAAACTACTTTCGACAATAGTAGCCAACGAAAATTTCTCCCATCAGTGGTATTTAAAAATTTTGAGACCCTTTTCTAAACTAGTTTTCGTACATATTTTAAATAAAATGTACAAGGAAGTTTACTAAATTGAGCGTGGTTAAAAGCGCTTATAAAGTTATCAACATTGCAAAAAAAAGCATTCACTTCACTCAAGAGAAAATGCAGGAAAAACAATGGCAGAACCGAAAACTTCTGCGTTTTATTTTGATTTTTACTGAGGGTCAATCAAACCGGGGGAAATTTCAAAAAGGGCAACTCAAAGAAACAAGGTTATTTAAAAAAAGTTTTTTTTTCTTGAAAATAATCAATACCCATCTTATATTACCACGGAGACTAAAGAGAGCTACGTTCTCAGTCCTCATGTAAATCCTACCATGTTAAGTTATAGTTGATCACTGTGGCAAACTAAGAATATTTTATGGAGCATTCGCCAAAAAAAAAAAAAAACTACACAGCTCATTATCTAAAAATACAGAGCATTTAAACAACTTGAAATACGCACCATACGTACGTCTCGTAAAATACACAAATTTTAAGAATTTCAAAGCAGACGCTCCCTTACTAAATTTTCAATGTGTTAAGAGTCATTTATTAAATTATTTATTTTGTGCGGAGAACTTCAATATGCGTGGAAGAATACACACATCACATAAACACGTTTCTGAATTCGATAAAGGAATAGTATTAATCGCCTCAAATAAACATTCCGGATTATCCTTTGCAGAAATTGGTTATCAGGCAGAAGACCCCCCATGAAAGAAAAAATTTCCACAGCGTAGGTGAATCCCACTCGATCACGCTTTTCGTCGTTTCAAGGAATACACTACACAGAGTACCAATAAAAAAAAATCCACTTCCTTTTTAAACTACCCCTTGAAAAATCATAAAAATACGAGATCAGTTTACGATAGAGCCTTTTGTGGAAAAAGTAACGTCGTTAGCAAAACAGTCAAGAAACTAAATTTACGATGAAAAATATGCAACAAGAAAAAAACTAAAATATTTCAAAACAGAAAAATACGTAAGTCTTAACTAAACCAATTCTACACAGTCTCTACAAAACAGAATTCAAGCAAGAGGGACAAATTCTCCAAAATTCAATAGTATGAAGATAACCACGGGCAAGCAAGTTTGACGCTCCAGCCCAAATGAACCTCCCCCCCCCCCTTAAAAATGATTTCATTTGCAAACAACCACTGCATTGTCTTCATTCACGTAAAACGAGCAGTCAACTCCTAATAATATGCACTTCAGTCCTTTTAACTGCTTCTCATGAGGGCAGTTCAATTGCTTCCCCCTGAGAGTCGAGTAAATATTATGATGAACTGAAACTTAATATTTAAAGCAAATTCTCTTGTCTTTTAAAGCAAATTCTCCGTGAGATATCTAAATTTCCAAGTAAATTGACCCCTCATCAACAAAATGCTGCATCCGCGCAAGTGAGAAATTGCGATCCCGTGTGTAGGTCATGAGATGATCCCATGACCTACATAGTGGTGAAAATTTTTCACCAAATATTCACCAGAATATTTAAATAACTCAAACATGAAAGCGACAAAATAATTTGTCAGGTTTGTAGAAATACTTTCACTGCTGGCAGCACTTAGTTCCAGATTAAGTTTACAACAAATTAAGTCTTATAATGAGCGTAACAAATTATTTTAAGAGAATGGTAACTGACATATGTTTTTTTTTTTTTTTTTTTTTTTGTCGTGTGCCAGCTAGGCTGGCAATTTGGAGTGCGCTGCTTCACTTTTCCAACTGTACCGTTATTTGGTGTGAAGTCCGACTTCCACAGTACACGCATGCCATAGGGACCCGTTTATAGGATAGGCAACCTTTCACACACATAAAGGACAAGGACAGGAGAGAGAGAAAGCACATCCATGCCCAAGCCGGGACTCGAACCCGGGGCCACGCCATCCATGGCAGACTACTCTGACCACTAGACAAGGTGGCCGGCGACATATATGTTTTAAAAACAGATATAGACTCGTGATCGTTAATTAATGATAGTATGTCTTATTAATACGCATATATACAGTAAGAGAGAGGGTGGAGGGTTGGATTATTTTCATTATTTTGTTTCAATGCATGAAAATACTGATAATTTTTAAGAGTGAATTTATTTTGGAGAAGTGAGTACGGTAAGAGCCACGGTAAGAACCACAAAAGCAATCAGTTCCATAAGAAATGAATTTTCTAAAAATGAAGTTGATGGCAGGGAACGCAAAGAAAAGACGTGTCATTTCGAGGTTTAGCATTTAGAATAATTATATTTATAAATATAAAACATTCAAACGTAATTTTTAAAATATTTCAATTGCTCCACTTATTGTCCACAAAGGTTGGTTGGTTGTAGTGGATTTTATGACGCAAGGGCCTAGGTTATGCTGCGCCAAAGGGTAGTATCGTAAGGGTAAAAGAATGAAGAGGCGCCAAAAGTGTAAAATAGGAACAACAGAGATAGAGCTTCTAGAATTATGAAAAAATTTCCGAGCCGCAAAAGATTAAAATGCAAAGCATGAAATTAAGCTAGAGAAAATTCAAAAGGCGTATTTCCGACAGTTAATGCGTGAAATATGCTTATAGGAATTTTAAATATCTGTCTATATTTTTATCATGTATTTATATACATTAAATTTTTCAACTGTTGCCGGGTTGAATAAAGAGCCCGTGCATAACAGAAAGCTATAATGTGTAAAAATATTAGAGAGTACAGAGCCTATGCCGCAATAGTCAACAGGCTGAAATTTGATAAATAAAACGTAATAAAATCGTACCTTCTTTTCTAATTTGATTTACTTACTACGAAAATTAAACCAGTTCAATATCATGCAGCAAAAGTGTTAATGCAGCAAGAAAACAAAAGAGCGATAAAAGGCCATTATTAACACCTATAGGGAAGTTCAACAAGGGAGTCAGGTACGCAAGATAAATTACCTGATCTTTTAACGGAGTAAAAACATCAATTTTACAAGTCAAGTAGCCGTCTATCTCAAGATCGTTTGAATAACGAAAAAAAAAATTACAAACGCGTAACGTTTTATTATGCGAGTTACGAGTCGATATTTGAAGTTTTTTTAATTCTTTCCGATGAATACGAAAAGCGCATAAATGGCTACATAAGATTTTAGAGTATTTATCCGATAAAATACTTAAGATACCAGCTCTAAAACGTGGTAGGGTTTTCTATTATGTAAACCTATAAAACTTATCTACGTGTCTGGCTTATTTAAAGATATAACAGCTCATAAAAAATCCATTGAAACTGATATGATAGAGACTAAGAAAATTAATGACGTGCGTGTATCGAGTATGTCAGAAACTGGGAAAGTGTTTCCCCCCTCATTTAAACATTCTCAATTTGAATATCATAATAATAAAAACAAAATTATATCAGATTTTTTGGCAGTTGGAGACCACATTTGAATGCATAAATTAGAATTCATTTCAAGGGATTTACATGAAAATTTGAATGAAAAGAAAACAGACTTTCGTCTTTTAATTGAAGAAGTAGAGTCAATAAGAGCTAAATATAAGTTTAAAAACACATTTGTTCTCGATAAAAGAGTTAGGGCCATGCTCCACATCGACGTAAAGCAGAAAAATTAGGCAGAAGCGTAAAATTTATTCAATGGTGTTCCTATGGAAAGTACCCGGATTTTCGGTTTCTGCCTTCAGTTTCGGTCGCGTTTTACGCTGATGTGGAGCATGGCCCTTTCCCTCTTAACTTAAAAAAAATTAACCCTCACTTAAAATCATTTCGACTACTTTCGTACTCCATGCTGATGAGAGCAGAATAAGCTCGAAACAGCTGTCCATGGATCGAAATGGTCGAGTTGGCGGTGTATTGCATGTTTCTAGCCTTAGCCCTTGCTTAGAGGCGGTTACTTACTGCTTTATACTTATGATAAGGTTAAAGCCATTTACAGAGCAAATTTTTTTTCTTTTTCTATTATTTTTAGTACATAGCATTGAGAACTAATTGGAAGTATCAGTTTAAAAGCACCAACAACAATACTTTAACCCTCGTGGGTCCCTCCCATTTCAGTTACACTCAAGACCCTTGGGGTCATAAACGACCCCAATGCTTCATTTAATTAATTTATTATTATTATTGAATGTTACATGCATTTTTTAAGTTGACAAACGTTTTAATGCTAAAAAAATAAAAATAAAAAGACACAATCACAGTAAAATTTATTTTATGCATTAAAAATTATAATTTTAGAGCAAAACTTACAATAACTGTAGATTTATTTACAACTGTTACAGATCTGAAAAAACATGATGTTTTGCAAGTGAATTTCAAACACTTATGACATTATCGATGAATTTTCTGTCCAGTTCTCTTTGACAAAAGTTGCAACGTCCTCTTTTTTTGGTATTCTGGGGAAGTGACCCCAAGGGTCTTGTGTGCAAAAAATGCAATTCGGGAAAAATAAGACACAATAATAGCATTATTTTGAATAGAAAACTAAAAGAATAAAAGCCACAAAATGCCATTAAAAACAAATGGTTGATTAACAAGATATATTAAACAGAAATTGCATTGGGGTCACATATGACCCCAAGGAACCCACGAGGGTAAAATCGTGGTGGCGAACCTTTTTAGGGAGAGTGCCACTATCTGGAGAGAAAAATCTCAGCGTGCCACATTGTATTTTTCCAACAAACTGAAAATTTTTAAAAAGTTAAAAATAGATTTTAGGTTGGCTGACTATGTAATTCTTATTCAAATGAAACATTTTTTCTCTTAAATCTGAGCAATTGAAATCTAAATAATACTAAAGATAAAACAAGTCCGAACTTAAGAGTTATCGTTAATAAACACGTTTATAAGTTCTGTCAGTTGGCTTATGTTTAAAAAAGAAACAAATAACATCAAACATTATATTCTAAAAATTAAACAGTCTGTACTTAATGTGGTTTATGAGTCTGCATCTTTTTTACCAAGTCTTTAATTTTAGGATTAGTTCTTGAGAATCCTAAGAAGTTTAAGTGTTTTAAGTACTATCAATTAATATTCAACGGTATTCAGATTTTTCTGCATTCATAACAAAAAATATTTGTTTAGAAGCGTATTTTGAACCAAATCTACAATAGCATCAGACGGCTAAAATGTGTAAATGTGAAAAAACTTTTGTTGGTACAAATTTCCAAATTTCTATATAACGTGGGTGACTTTCTGTTGAAGTAAACTCTTATATTTGATTACCAATGCAAAAGGTCAGAATTCTAATTTGGATTTCAGAAGGGTAACAAGTTGTGTCTTGCAGAGAAATAGACAAAGAATTTGAAAAGATCAGCATTTTTTTTATGATCCTGAAAATCATCAAACCTAACACTGAATGCATACCTAAAATAGATGTAAAATTTTCTCCATATATCATTAAAAAATTATTAAATTTGGGTTGATACTTTCAGTATTAAATTTAATATTTTATTCTTTTTTCTCCAAAGTAGAGAGAAGAAAGAAGTTTCATCATAAAAGAATATAGATGGCCTATACTGGTTTAGGAAACTTTTTTTGTATTATCTTAAATTTAATTTACTTAAACGCCGGATAATAAGAGATGACATTGCTAAATTCATTTGCTATTCATTCTTCATTCCTAAGTAGCAAGTCCTCATTGCTTTCCTTCCAAACATTTTAACAAACACTTCCAAAAATTCTAAAATCTTATAATATTTTTTCTTTGGACAGCTATTGCACATTTCAATGCAGGAGTAACTTGCCATGCTATCCTCTTTCTCCTGGGAAAGTTAACAAAACATTCAGAGTTCTAATTCGTAGTTTGTTAATACAGTGAACTCAACAGGTTTACCAGCAGAGAAAAAGTCTCATTCTTTGACAAGGAGTTTGTGATAAATAATTCGATGATATTTTTGAAGTTTTTTCCTCAAATTATTTTCAAGTAATGTAACAAAAACAGTTTAAGGACCTTCATTCGTGCAACCATAGCGAATTTTGTCCAATCTGGTTTCTTAATTTTACTTGCAGAGTTAACCTTTTTTTAAAAATTTCATCACCCGTAGCTGAAACTATTGCAGATCAAGAATCCATTCTGCAGCATCGAAAGTTTCATTCGTGTCACGCACAAATATGCTTTACAAAGCATTGTCTGTAGCGTCACAAGTTTCGTTGGATGTCCGAAGCGAACGCTAAGTACTTTGAAATATTGTAGTTAAGACAATTTGTGTAAGCTAGCCTCCTGACACTTAATCGTCGTAATATCATTATATTTATCAATTCAAGGGTTTTAGTTTTTATCAATATTTTAGAGGACATTTTTCCCTCAATTTTGGATTTTTTTCAAAAAGTCTTCACGTGCCACTGTTACTGCTCTGCCGTGCCACATTGTGGCACGCATGCCGCGGGTTGGCTACCCCTGCTTTAAGTGCAGATATTTTTAACGCCTTTAGCGTTTTTCACGCATTGAAAGTCCGAAATAAGCTGTAAAAATTAGTCAAGCGTATCTCAATCACTGTATTTTAAATACAAACTTATCAATACGTAACAAAATAAAATAGTCACATCCCTATTTTCCCTATTATCTCCCACTTAATAGAAATAAATATCGAAGAATATTTTCATGTCTTAAAAATAATTTAAAAAAAACTCTCTGTAATTAAGTGTAAAAATTGATAATTCAATGTTCCGGTTTTGATTTAAAAAATAAATAAATAATTTTAAATCATACAAAATCTAGACTAGACACTTATTCTTAAACTACAAAATTGAGAGAGCGAGAGATGAAGATGTCACACATCAATCTACATAAATGCGGAAGAATATTAATATGTGCTGTGATTTCGTTTTTTTTTTTTTTTTAAATCATTTCAGTTTTTTTCCGGTCTTTTATTATTTGTTACACAGAGAGTAATTGCTAATCAATAGGTACAAGTACACCACAGAAAGCACCAGTAGTGGATTTATGTCGCAATTGTCACAATTCCGAGGGGCCCCGCGACATAGGGGGCTCAAAGGAAATCTAAAATGGCTCATGAAAAGTATTTTACGCAATTCTTTTCCCTTCTAAGGGGCCCTTTAACTTGTAAATCCACCACTGGAAAGCACCAATTCAGTTTCTAATTCATTGATACACAAGATTGTGGGCACACAAACCTCGTCCACCACTACAGATTAATCTTTTGGAAAGTTTTACAAAATTTGAACAATTTGCACCCCTTCATTATCACACTACAAACAACTTACGCACGAGTCTCGTGAAAATTGAAAAAAGAAAAAAAAAAGGGGGGGGGGGGCATCTGGGTAAGCCAAAGAATGTGTTGAAAATACCGCTGAATAACGACTAATTGCTGCATGAAACACAGTTTTGATCACAGAAACAATTTTGATTTGTCACAAATAAATGCCAATTAAAGCCCCTTTAGCTCTTGGTTGCCAAGTACAACAAAATAACTCAAATTGCTTCACTGTTTTTGAGAGTTTGAAAACAAATTTCGATTTTTCGTAAGCACACGCATATTATACAACACGTGTTCACGTGGCTGGGGGGTAAAAAACCTTAAGTTTAATCTAAATTAACTAAATGTGAAAGAAACAGACATTCCGCTTAGGATTGTTTTTTTTTTTCTAATGTCGGAAAACTGCATAAGTAATTTGCTCTTTTTATTTGTTACTTACAAAAGTAAAAGGGCCTTGCCCCAAAACTTTTTAAAGTTCAAAATTCATGATCGATTGAAAAGTGAAAGTTGTGCTCAATTCAAGTGTATAAAGAAAGAAGAGCTGACTTAAGTGCGGGTTTTTCTTTATTTTTATTATTTCTCTCACGTTATTATTTCATAAAAATTAAAGCGAAACTTAGAAATAAAAGGAGGGAGTCTACCGTGACCATCTGTCCCGATTCTGGAAGCCATGTTCCTTTCAGAGAAGGTCATTTAATCAAGAATGAATATTAAGCCCTAATAGATAACCAAATTTTCGAGGTGATTTAAAGGGCCTCACCACCTCACCCATAAGGGTAATCACCACCTAATAATTAATCATCCCTCCCCATGCATTCGCTTTGACATCCCCCCCCCCTCGTTTTTTAGTGCTCCAGGCCTGATGCAGATGACTCTGCCTTTTGACGTCCGTCAGCAAGGATTTTACATTTAGATTATTCTAGTGGTGTCCTTAACTAGGGGAGGATCAAGAAATAATTTCTGGGGGGGGGGGGGTGTCCACCAACACCGGTTTATTAAAACTGCTTCTCCATGAAAAATTTTCAAAACAACTTTCTCATAAGAGGTTTTTTTATTTATTTACTTATTTTATTTATTTATTTGAATCATTTAAACATATCAACCTATTATAAAAGAGAAAAAATATGTGCATTTCGAATAAGGACGTACTTTTATAAAACATTTAAAGCCAAATAAAAGCTAAACTCAAAACATAATATAATAATTAACACAGTCATAGTGGAGGAAGAGGGGAATCACAGAGGATAAGGTTAGCAAACAGATCCAGAGCCATAATTTGAACTTCATGTTTCGTATACGGGGGAAACTCGAAATCCTCTCGGGCTCTTAGAAAAGCACATCACATAAATTTTATTGAAGTATGCAGAAACTATTTTTTTATAGATTTAGCAGATGCTCTTTTATTTAATTGAAGGGGCAAGTGGATAAAGGTGATTATGTGACAATCTTAGTTTTACTTACTTTTTACCAATGATGAAGGTGTTAAGGTAATAATTCTTTTTTTTTTTTTTTTTTTTGAAACTTTTTCTAGAAATTAAAAATATTGTCACATATCGCCTTTATTCACTTGCCCCTTCAACGGTGTATGTGAGTTAACACAATTGAACATACACTAATTTGAATTTGTGTAAGTCGACGAAATTCAAATGTCACATATCACCTTTATTCCACCTTGCCCCTTCGATTAATAAATTTAGCAGACACACACACTACAATAGGGTGAACTTGCTGCCAGGGCAAGAGCTTCTCCTCGGACATGATATAGAATTATAGAGCGATATAGAGGATAATGCGGATTGGGAGGTCTTCCTATTCCTCATTAGTGTTTAGAATTCGAGCATAGTTTTGCTTTTAATTAGACGACGATGCAAATGATAGCAGTTGCACCCGCCACGCCCAACTCCAGCTTTAAGTAAAGATTGTTTTGCTTTCCCCTTCGTTGAAAATTGATTCTCCTTTTGCTCATGGTCATAGTTTTAGGGTTGTAAATGCGCATTATACTTATTGATCGCATTTGATGCGATCGTTATACCACATACAACTTCCGTTAATGTTTGTTACAGATCATTATATGGCAAAGCATCGGACATTTATAGACCAAAAAAATATATATTATTTGTCGGTAATAATTGCTTTCTTAAAATTATGACTGCTTTCGTATAATTTGGTTACAATGTGATATAGTAAAATCCCAAAAAACTCGGGCAAATGCGGACTGAAAGTGGCAGAGTTCGTGAAAATGTCAGATTATCGGGATTGAGCGTGCAATAGGTTTTTCGCGCGGAGTTTTTCCGTCTTACCAAGGTGTGGCACAGTCTTGTGTATCCGACCGGGTTATCGAGTGCAGAATTTTCGAGACTTTACTCCATATAATAGTAAAGGAAGCTTTAGATCAACAGAGGATAATGCATCAGTTGTTTTACAGTTTGATACTGATTTCAAAAAATGTTTCCTGTACCATAAAACTGAAGTAAAAATAGGAATCATCTATTCTTTTTACTCTTAGGATATTTTTTCATAATATAGAGTCGGAAAGCATTTGACATTCTTTCTAAATAGGTGGGGGGGGGGGGGTCAGATCTGTTGCATTTTTCATACGTAACTAAAAATAAATAAAGTTAAAACTCAATATCCACAAATAGCATTTCAATCATTTCTGTTCCCTACTTTCCAATTCCTTTAGGAGAAACACGGACTTATATTTCTACTGAAAGAGCGATATTAATACGTAAAATACTGCAGAAATTTTATATTTCAAAATTTAAAGTATATTATTTACTACCGGTGTTTTGCATGCAAGGCGGGTCAACGAATCGTGGGAGGTGATCAGGTTTATACCTAGGGGCTATTCATACATTATTCCACACTCATTTCAATAATGAGCCGCCCCACCCCCCTTAATCTTAGAGTCACATTTCACCCCCCCGGCCCCTCCTCCTGACACATTGTTACCCAAACATATTGGTTCTGGGTCACAATTATGTGTTTATTTTAACAAAAGCATGTGATGTTACACTTGTTACCCCCTCTCTCCCCGTCAAAAGGCGACATCATATGTAGTCGACCCCTCTAGGAAACTTCAAATTTAGAGCTACCGGGTCAAAGTTGAAAACATAGATTTGTACAAAATAAGACAAAATATAATTGACGTTAATTTCAGTGTCCACTTTTTTCTTTAAATTCATTCGTGCTAAACAGTTTATATTAAAAAGAAATAACAAGAGCACCAGACAAAAGTATTTGGCTTCAAAAGTTTTGATACCCTTATCAAAGCACAGGAAAAAAAAAGAGAGAGAAAACTTTCCGTGCACAAATATAGTTCTTATTAGCCGACAGCGAAGAAAATATTTTACTTTATTTAAATTACTATCTTCCGCGTTCTTACTCAACAAGTTAAAAAGAAAAAAAAATTCCAACGCAAGTTGTGAAGTCTTTTTTCAACAGTTTACGGAAACTAGTAATGGGTGAGATTAACCGTGAGAATACATAGAAAAGAACAAAATTTTGTACGGATACTGGGGCCGTCTACAAATAACATGACGCTTTGAATTGCGGGTGGGTTTGTGAATTAGTGATTTTGTGACAAGGGGGGAAAGTTTAACGAGAAGTGAACCATCATCCATTTTAGTTTAAACTAACACTAATAATAAAAATGCGTTTGTATAATAAATCTTGAATTGTGACGAGGGACACTGCAGCCTGTGTGATTTTATACTGAAGAGTCAAAAGCAAAAGCCGTGTTTTAACGTTATATTGACAATCACAAGCTCGTATTAAATAGACATCTAAAGGCTTTTAAGACTCTCAGATGATAAATTCTGACTACAGGATAATGGCTGCTAATATACTGGCTGGTAACTAACTCATAGGGAAGAGAGAATATAAAGCACGCACAAATACATATTTACGTTATTTCTAAAGCCCAGCAAGCAATTTACAATTGATCAAAACATAATTCCAAATTATTAAAGCAAGAAGTACCGTTCTGATAAATATAACGCTTCTGCACTTCATTGTTAAACGTAATCTGTATATACAACTAACAATGACTACTACAATGTGCTTTCAACTTAAGTTCAATAAATTTTGATTTTACTTTCCACATAAATTTTAATAAAACAATTTTCAAATGATGAAACAAAAGTACAAATATTTTAAAAGATTAAAATACGAAATCACAAAATGCGACGCACAATTTCAACAAACAATGTACATTTCGAGTCGTATCACAAACCAACTTTTCAGCCTTCGCGGGATTAAATGTCTCCTGGTCTTGGTCATCGTTCGTAATGCCCTTGAAATGCAGCAATTGACCTCATCAGCATTGTCTTTGTTCGCGGTTTCTGGAATAGGGGTACACACACTGCGGGAGGGATTATTCTCAACAAGAGAAGCAGAAAGTTTTCTTTTGTTTGGAACGTGCTACAGCAGAACGAGCAAAAGCCGATTAATGGCAAGTAGGCTTAAACTTGATTACGATAAACGTAATCGATCACCATTACAACGAACTTCGAGAAATTACTGCGATTTTTACCCACAAATTTATGTCAAACCGGAGTGCAATTTAAAAAATTGAAAGTTATGGATCACGTACAAGAAAAAAAAAAAGGCTGTATAAATGCAATTCACAGATAAATGGCGTCTTTTTTACTTCTAAGCATCCCCCCTCCCCTATAAAATGATTCAAATTGAATCGCCAACATCAAGCAATCTAGGATTCAACAATTTCTCTATCGCATTTATCGCACGAAACTTCTCGTTTGAATGCTTATCAATGTAGGAATATAAGATTAGAACTAATCAACAAAGTGATAAAATATAAATATGTTAGTGTTGCGTATTTAAGAAACCGAATACCGGCATTTTACTCATTATTTATTTTTAAACACAAAGTAACCATAAAAATCCAGGGAACTTTTACTGCTTAAACCCCTCCCCCCTCCCTTGAAAGTTCCTTGGGATTTTTTTCACTATTTAAATGCTTTTAAATTTTTTAAACCTTTATTGGAAAAACATATTGCGCTCTTTTTTTAGACCTTAAAATGCTCTGATTACAAAAAAGATAAAAGCCCCACAAACGAGAGCATTTAGCCATGAAATTTGTTGTCTGAAAATCGGAAACATGCTGTTCGAATCCTGAATTTTTAAATTTGATCAAGAAAATTTTTAATTTCACAGATCACTTTCTTTGATATAATTCGGGCGTGAGGCCTCAATTAGTACAAAATTCGAAAAATTCTGTGAAAAAGCAAATATGCGCCGCAAATAAGGGTGCTATTGAGCCTCCTTACTAACGCAACACGTAAGAGTGCTATTAACACTTTACCGACCGGTAGCGATTCGAACATCCTATGCCCTTTCACCGCCCGCTCAGCTGCAGATCGTCCAATTTCCATTTTATTGTTAAACTATAAAATCCACAGATCGGTTCAAAGTCGATTAATCGACGCCCGGTCGGTAAGCGCCGGAGAGCAAACGTCGAATAATCGACGCCCGGTCGGTAAGCGCTGGGAACAAAACGTCGATTAATCGACGCCCGGTTGGTAAAGTGTTAATTGTCCCTGGGTGCTCTCTTTAAGCAGCATTAAGGTTAACTTATCCTAATAGTTAAGTGTTCTTTTGGCACCCCTCAGGACCAGGGCTTAATTTCAAACGTAAGAGCAAGAGCCCTGTAGTCGCTAGAACTTATTTATGTACATTATTTTCGTCCAAAACTTAATCTTAGTCTCGCCTGAATTTAGTTTAAAATCTGACGAAATTTAAAAATGCAGGATCACAGTTCCTGTGAGTTCCACTGTTAATTGAGCCTTGTTTAAAATTTCAGCAGTGAGTTGAATCTTTCACCTCTCTCCTAAACTGCAGGTACCAAAATATTACCTGTAGTTTTAACTGCATACATGCAATCGATTCCACTCATGAAGTTTTTCTTAAGTACTTCCCTTTAAAGGAGAACGCACTATTAGCTTGTATTGCGGGGAGACTATTTTTAATAAAACCGTTTGTGAATCAAATACACTCACAGATCGATCATAGCATCCTGAGACTGCAGTTTCGTCCTTATTTTGGACTCCTCAGTCAGGAATAGATTATGATCGAGCTGGAGGCAAAGATCCTCTTACTGTAGCTAAGATATTTATGATTGAGGAGTCCAAAATAAGGACGAAACTGCAGTCTCAGGATGCTATGATCGAGCTGTGAGTGTATTTGCTTCAGTTCTGCCTTAGCCCTGGTTTATGGGCTGTAACTCATTGCAGTTTATGAATATTAATATATTAACTTGGGAATAATTTTTTTCTTTAACGTTTCTCACAGTATTGCTCCTTTCGACGTCGTTAACCTGTCGTCCCGAACAATATTTCCTCGTCATTCTCGAGCAAATTCAAAACCACATTTTCTTCCGTAAAATAACTTTCCCAATATTTGATAAAAATTACAAGCACTTAAGTCGGAAAATTATTGCGAATGCGTAAAGTACTGAAATGCAGACTATAACGAAACCAAATTATGCAAATTCGAAGAAGGATTACAATGTATGAGCAGGTGAGTACGCGCAGCTGCTGTTTTTTCATGAACAGAGCTCGGGATAAATTACAAAAACCCGAACAGTATGAAACTCTATAACCAAGCAAGACTATTATACATTTAAGGCTACCTAAAACGTAATGCAGTCAAAATATTAAGGCGAATTTCCATGAGGAAAAATCCATGCTCGTTGCAGAAGTAGTCCGCGTAGGGCGAAACCTTTCGTTACATGGGCGATTCTGTGTAAACTGGTAATTGGCTGTCCGGACTGAGTATTTTAAAAATAATAAAGTGTAATAAAGTAATTATCGCTCTTAATACAAGTAAAGCGTTAATACTTTGTGACCCAATTGTATTTGGGGTGATAATTTATTTTTTTTTTCTAGAAATTATCTAAGCGCCAAAAACAGTCCCCTGGCTGTGCCAATCCCATAGTCTAACTGTTAAAGATAGTATTTCAAAAACCTATTAACACTGCATAAATTTGGCAATTAATATCTAAAAATAGAATAATGAAGCTATATTTTGCTTATGAAATAAGGTATAATTACGTATTTCTAAAACTTAAAATTGTCATATGTCATAGAAATTTTGTCCGGAATTTTTTCAAACAGTCCCCTGCAACAAATTCAAAGCTGTAACACGAAAAATCTATAACTTTTGCAAATTCTTTTTGGCATGAAGTTTTAAGTAATCAGTGTGAATTTGTCGAAATCGCCGAGAACGGTGTTGAAACGTTACTTTACTTAGTTTGAGAGCCACATTTGTGATGAAAGTATGCATCAGGGTAGTTGCGAAAACAGTCCTCTGGGAAGTGATTTTATTAATTTCAATTAATTTAATTATAAAACATATTAGTTATGTCCACGATTTGTGCCTAAATTTATAGGTAGTCTCGTAACTAATTATGTTCCAATAGTTTTGCAGATATTACGCAACAAAGAGCAAAAACACAGTCACCTGGCACAGTCCCCTGCCTAGTTATACTAGGCGTGGAAATTACTCCCTATCATGATTTATCAGAAAAACCCAAACTTTAATTGGCCCTCTTTCAAACCAAAGTAATAGATTCATTTTCTGAGATAAAGAATTATAATTATACGAACATTTCAAAAAAAACGTGCCCAGACAGATTTCGTGTGAAAAATGACGAGTTTACAGAAACTCGCCCATATGCCTAGTTATCAGGTTAATAATATTGGCTGAAGAGCTGAATAATGAAAAAATATAATATGAAAATAAATAGAAAAGCTCCAGATGGAATGATTTTGTTAATATTAAGCAATTGTGATAACACTAACAGCAATCACAATTAACGGAGGATAATTTATATCATTAGTTATACGACATGTCTTCTTGAATTGTAATTTGCTTATATGAAAGAAGTGGGCAATTCATTTTTTCTCTTAAAAATATTTGTGCAGAAGGGGTACTTAGAAAGGTCGAAAGTACAAAAAATGTTTACTCACAGTCGTGTTTTTTATCGCAGACGCACCAAAGCATTTCTAAATTCAACTTATGCGCAAAACAAGTAGTGAACTGGGATGTGAAGGAGGGCCACCGTCACTTAATACTATGTTGAGAAGTACTAAACAGTAACAGAGCAAAAAAATAATCTAAAATAGTGCTGCAAAAACACAATAAAGAGTTCTGAATGAGAAAACCGATTTCTAGAAAAGGCAATTTTTCACTGATGACGAACGTATCGCAATTTGAGTTAGTTGATTGGATGAAAATTTTATATAACAGTGATTAGACGTATCAAGTTTTGCATCGAGACCACTTCAGTCTGTCTGGAAAAATGTATAAGAAGAAACATATCAAGTAATCACGGTAGCGGCAAAGAAAAAAAAATACATCAGTAATTAACGTTATTACACATTTAGTAAGGAGAATGAGTTCAAGGACAAATTAAAAAATATGAGTTTTAACAAATAACTCCTGCTCACAAAAATTGAGAAAATCTTCCAGAAAACAAACAAGGAAAGAAATATTACTTGAAAAGGTAAGTAGTTCGTTCAGTCTATTTTTTGAGTATTTTAATTTGATTTATATTTTTGAAACACAAAATAAACTACAGCTGTTCAAATAGAACTATATGGTGATCCAATTTTCATTCAGTTAAGGTTTATTTTATGATTTAGCTTAAAGATTAGTGACAGGGGGAAAAATCAAATTGATAAAAAAAAGGGGGGGGGGTAAGCATTACATAAAAAAGGAACAAGAGCTAAATTATATTTTTAATTTTTTCTAACTTCCTACATTTCTTGCACAACAGTGAAAAACATTTTCCCACTCACACACACAGAAAATGTTCCAATAGCACTACACGGTCCGGCTACCAGTCTGACTAAAAAAAATCGTGTCAAATAAATTGAACAACACTTTTAAGTTGAGAGGCTATTTTTCCTCCATAAATCCACCTTTCTTTCTTTTCTTTTTCCAAAGACAATTTATTGTAATTTTTTGTCAAACATAAGATTTATCAAAAAACATGCGAGCCGCAAACAAAAAATAACCATTACACTTTATAATATCAATATAAATCTTACTATCGCATGGGCATGTCTGAAATCGTCACGAAGTCCGCAAATTTGAAGAGCCCTGACAAATCTAACTAATCTTTTTTGCCTTTTATTGTCAGAGAAGAAAAACCAAAAGGTTACAATCCAATGAATCTAAAGTTTTCTTAAATTTATAAGAGTACACTATCTTTCTCCAGTCTGTAATTGCTCACTGTCCTAATTCTGATTTTGTAGACATTTTATTGGTTAAAAAATATTCTTATCAAAAATATCCAATACCACAACTGAATATAATTATTTTTGCAGTTCAATGCATTTATTTTAACACACAATATCTAAAAGTTGTGTTGAATGCTTATCATGCATTGCTTTGCTTTCGGAATAAGAAGTGCAATATGTTCAATATATGAAAGAAATTAAAGTGAAGCAAATTAGCCGAACCGATCTAAATAAATTTTAAGTGATAAATGTAAGTATTAATGTAACACATGCTGGAGGGTAAGAGGGGACTCAAATCACATATCCCAGGGTCCCAAGTCGTTCTGAATATGTTATTATAAGATATGTTTTAGAAGCTCATTGGGGATTAGTGGAGAAAAAAGAAATTTACGCTCTATCATAAAACGATTATTTATAAAACATTACGAACATTTTTAAACACGAAAAAAAATTAATCGCAAATGTAATTATAAATTCCAAGACATCTCACCAAAACATTGTTTAGCAAAAATCAGACCCGTCATTTAGGGGGGTCAGGGGGGTGTCAATCCCCCCCCCCCCTGGCTTTGAGAAATCAATGTATTTATTTATATATGAGTGCGCGTGGTTTTTGATCTTTTCCGATGAAATTGCATTGTGTTTGGACCCTTTGCCCCCCCCACCCTCCGGAAAAACTTGAAATGACGGCCCTGGCAAAAATACTTATTATTTACGGTCAGTAAACATTTTGCTTCTTTTCAAAAAGAGTTATGACTCCCATACGAATTTTACAAAGAATTTTGCACATTAAAATATTCAATTTGTGACGTTAGCTATTCCCATTTATTATGAACCAGAGTTTTGTACTTGAGATCCATTCAATCTCAAGTATAATGGGAAGATATTTACCACATGGCCTCTTAACAATAGCCATAAATTACGGCGGCTACTAACGTTTTGAATGTGATTTAACAGGATCGAGAATCAAATTATCAAACGCGATGAAAGGGAGAACATTTATTAAAGATTCCCCAACAGCATAATATTAATTGCTTTACTTTTAAATGTAAAAGAATAAAAACAAATTAAAACAATTTTTATGCTTAAGAAACACAACGTTGACCGTGACTTGTAAAAGTATTTCTTTATTTTTCATTTTTTTGCGGCGCCCCGTACAATAACTCGGGATTTTGGGGGACAAAACAAGAACTCAGAAGTGTAAGTAACACAAAAATATTTACACATTTCTTATCAACGTTTAGATTTGTTATCAAAGAAGACCAAAAACAGATTTTCATTTGCTTTTATGAAAACACATAAAAGAGATTACGAAAGTACATACTTTAAAACTTTAAAAACATATGTTAAAAAATTAATTTGTATCAATCATCACGTGTAGCAAAATTTATGATTTATTACAAAAAATATGCAATAGTTAATTAATCGCACGAATTGCAAATGTGGATGGATCATTTCATATTCATATATACGCATAAAAGCGAGTTGTAACACTTTTCAAATTCATTTACATGCACGAGCAGCTGTAATCAAAGTTAGTCCGAAAAATAATCTTACTCCCATAATTATTTCAGCTACTTTTAACACTATTATTGCTTTTGTAATATGAAAACGATATTTTACCCAATGTACATCACAAGAATTTGGAAACATTACGGACCCTTCACAGAATTTGGAATGTCAAAATTTAATAAATACTAGCTGTGTGGCCCGGCGTTGCACGGGCTTTAATGTAGTGAAGGCAGTGTGAGAAAACTACTCGCCGCCAAGGCGGCCTTTACAGCAGTGAGGAAAGTTTAGACAACCTACTCGCCGCCAAGGCGGCTCGCCTTTAAAGTAGCGAGGAAAGTTTAATCAGCCTACTCGCCGTCAAGGCGAATTTTACTGTCAAGGCCTCGCCTTTACAGTAGCGAGGAAAGTTTCGACAAACTACTCCCCGCTAAAGCGGCTCGCTAAAAAGCGTTGCTGCATCAAAAAGTCAATCGAATTATTTGCACATGCTTCCTCAGAAATAAAGACGATGTCTAGTAGTGCATACTTAGCACTCTTCCTAAATAAAAAATAAACCAAAAACAATTATTTCCAAAACGCTTTCTTCCTGTTAAATTAATTAACAGGAATCCTTAAAAATTTTAAACGAAGAAGTTGTTTTAATATTTGGATCGTAGCCAAAAAAAAGTCCCTGCTAAAAACAGCAGTTGCAATTTTAATTAAAAACACATTTTCAAAATGGTAACAGAAAAAAAATATCAGTCATTAATTAGAATAAAAACAATTGTTAGAACTTTGTTGTAACACGTATTCAAAATGACAACGGAAAGAAATAACACTATTTAATTTTGAAAAGTTCAATAATTTAATTAACGTTTTAATTTAAAATGGCAACGGTAAGAAATAAATGTCTTGGAATTTTAAATAGTTCAATAATTTGATTAACGCTTTAATTTAAAATGGCTATGGAAAGAAATAAAAGTCTTGGAATTTTTAATAGTTCAATAATTTAATTAACGTTTTAATTTAAAATGGCAACGGTAAGAAATAGGGATGCACCGAGTAGCATTTTACCGAGTAGCCGAGTACCGAGTACTCGGCCTTTCACTACTCGGCCGAGTACCGAGTTGCCGAGTACCGAGTACCAATTGTTTTTTAAAAAATCATTGACATAGAGCGGTACAGGGTTAGAAATCATTACAAAATTTTACTGGTCTTCTCGACCAGTGAGCAGGAATATATGCTGGTTAACAGACAACATCACTGGTCCACCTTAAATCATTAATCACATTTTTTTTCTTTAAAAAAAATGGTGGTCCTTGGATTGTTTTTATGGTGATTCGCGGCGAGTTTTACTGGTCTGGAACCAATGGACCAGTAGTAAATTCGAACCCTGACATATGAACTGATGATTGGAATGGACCTCTATATGATAGTTCTTAGAACAAAAATCCCACTGAATTTAACTTATGCATTGTTTAAAATATTTTATTTATTTTGTCAAAAATTTTAGAAAAAAGTTATTTTTAAAATGAATAAATATTAAGTATCAATTAAGTTGGAATTATATTAATCTATTATTGATTAGTTCTAATTCTCTAAACTTGTTCGTCAAAAAAGTTCGTCAACTTTCTGGCAGTGCTTTGATGAAGTCTCAAATGCACAAGAAAATGTCAATAGTGAAAATACCAACACTGAATTTGAATACGAAGAGATGTTAAAGAAAGAGATGGAGTCTTTTTTTTCTGGAGAATTACTAAATAGAACAAATAGTCCTTTTGCTTGGTGGAAAAAAAATAAAAGTTTCCTATCTTATGCAAACTAGCAAAAAAGTTTCCTAGTGCACCTTCAACTAGTGTGTACAGCGAGAGGGTTTTTTCCGAGGCAGGTTATATTTGCAGCAGTCTGAGGAATAAGCTTTCACCAGAAAATGCTGAAAGATTAGTCTTTTGCACCATAATTTAAGATACAACAATTTCAATTATTAAAATATTTTACTGGCATTTTCCCTTTTTTTCATTAAATATTAGACAATCTTTTTCTAACCCTAATAAAAATGACTTAATTTTACTTCTCTGTGTTATCACTATGCTACAAGTTTGAATCTGCAAAACCATGATTTTAAAAATTCGTAATCTAAATTTTTAATGATTAGAAATATATTGGAATATGACTGAAAGTTTCTTTTTAATGAGTTTATTAATATTCATCTTAAGGATCACTTGGACTGTTCTTGACCAAAGGTAAGTTCCCCTACACCAATATGCGATATGAAAAAGTTAATTACATTTGCACATTCTTAGTTAATTTTCATACTTATTTGGTATTATAACTTTTTAAAAACTTATACGTAGAATTCAGTCATATTTTATAAATATATTAATTGCAAATGATTGCATTATATATATATTTGCATATTTTTAATTATTGAAAAACGTGTCTTGAACTATTCAATTTTCTACAACTACTCGGTATCGGCCGAGTACCTGATTCAAATTTGGCCGAATACCGAGTACTCGGCAAATTGGCCGAGTAGGCCGAGTACCGAATATTTACCGAGTACTCGGTGCATCCCTAGTAAGAAATAAATGTCTTGGAATTTTAAATAGTTCAATAATTTGATTAACGCTTTAATTTAAAATGGCTATGGAAAGAAATAAAAGTCTTGGAATTTTAAATAGTTTAATAATTTAATTAACGTTTTAACTCAAAATGGCGACGGTAAGAAATAAAAGTCTTGGAATTTTAAATAGTTTAATAATTTAATTAACGTTTTAGTTCAAAATGGCAACGGTAAGAAATAAAAGTCTTGGAATTATAAATTAGTTTAATAATTGAATTAACGCTTTAATTTAAAATGGCAATGGAAAGAAATAAATGTCTTGGAATTTTAAATAGTGCAATAATTTAATTAACGCTTTAATTTAAAATGGCAACGGAAAGAAATGTCTTGGAATTTTAAAAGTGCAAAGAATTTAATTAACGTTTTAATCAATATCTCAGGTAATTAACGTCGTACAATTACACGGTTGGTCTTGTTGTCTTCCTTAGAAAATTTCGAATCGAATGGCATTATGTTTGATTCTTTACGCTCAACGGTTTTTGAGGAGTTCAAGCTTCAGACGGACAGACAGACATACGCGGACAGATTTTAATAGTAGTAATAATTTTCCTCGAAGTCGCTTAGTTGTTCACCAAATTCGTTATTAAGATCCTCTTGTATGATGACCATCCGTGGCACATAAAATCCCAACAGATGCACGAAAAAAAAAGAGGACACAGAAAATCTGATTACTAGTTAGCTAAATCTGCCTTTGAAAATTAATATACCGAATAGCTTGCAGAAAATGAAATATATATGTTTTTTTTTTTTTTTTGAAACTTTGAATATATTTATTTTTTGATCTGATGAAATTTATTTTTATCGCAAATTTTAGAACAATAAATCTGTAAAAATGCAATCAATAGAAATAAATTTTTATCTCAATTATTTTTCATTTAAATGATTAATCTATTTTAAGACTAGAAAAATCCGCTAGTTATTTTCAGGAGCAAAAATTTCTGCGTACCATACAAAACAAAATAATGAGAGAAAATTTCATCTTCAAATATTTATCATTTCCACAGAGCTCCAACTAATTGATTTACTCACCATGATGAAATTCCAACTTAAGTGTTTACAGTATATTTTTTAGCAGTATCTAGTAATAACTGAAATGTAATATTTTGACAAATAAATGAAATGTGAATACTGGGTTTCAATTAAAAGATTGGTAGGCTTATTTACTTAAATTTATGCAAGCTTTTTCGAATTTCTTAGAACATTTGTGATAACAAATCTAAAGTAACAAAGCTTTGATAAGCTTAAGTTTCAGTTTAGTTAAGTACCATGAAAAAGACAGCAATCAAAATATCAAAAGCATTTTTCTGATATCTTAATAATAGCATAACAGTACGCATTCAATTTTCACTTATCTTATGAAATAATGGAAAATAATGATCATTCAAGATAAACTTCCCATATAAAACCTTTTTTTTCAACAGCTGGACAAATCAGACGACAAAAAATAAACTTACAAGTAATTCAACTGGCAATTTCATTTTATATGAAATTAATCAGAAGAATTTAGACTAACAAAATTGATACAAATAGAAAAGCACTTGAACTGGTAAAATACACTTGAAAAGTTCAGTAATATTGACAGAATTTGAAGATCTACCTAGTCCTGACTCATTAAAACACACAATGCGGGATCACTTATTTTTTGTAACTATCCATAATTTATACATTTAATTTTTTTTAACAAAACAAAAGATCGAGAAAATTTAAAGCTCTTTCTGAAAATGGGACAAAATATTCGAAATTATTTCTATCATGTCGACAATCCACTATTTTTAGTTCGAAAATCGCCGCTTACCACAGTTAACCAGCCACCCTAACAAGCATTTTTATATTTGCTGAGCGAAGAAACAAAAAAGAGAGAGAGAAACAATATACTAACAGCTTAAATGCAAATTTTTGGATTCCCCAAATGACAAATGTTGGAATCAAATTGGAACTCGCGCGTTTCCTCCCCCTCGTCAACCCAACACAAATCGAATACCACGTGGTGGTAGAAACGTGTTTTCTGGTTCTGCGCGTGATGCAACTAGTGTAAGGTCACTTCGCGCAAATGTTAGTGCTTTTTTTTAGTTGTTGTAGACAACAACGTAAAAAATTACCTATCTGTTGAGCGAAAGAAAACGACAAGTATGCACAGAATAGCTCTTTCCAATATTTCCGCTGCGACGGATGCTGACTTGATTTAAAGAACGAGAAATACTTTGAAAATAATAATAATATCTTTTTTTATTCATGTTGCTTACTTAACCTTTAAACGGCAGCACAAGGGAATTTTACGTTTCAAGAAATGCGAACTGTTTAACATTTCGTTTAAATGAATTACAAATTAAAGGTTTTTTTCGCAAAGGCTTTTAAATTATTATATTTGATAGGCAATGCTTTTGAATGGGTTCAAGAGTAAAAATATATAGACATTTATTTATTCATTCATACATCGTTTATAATATGCTACACGAGAGCTATTTTCATAGCTTTATATCTACGTTCGATGTAAATGCATGTTATTGTCCTGGGCCCACCCAAGTTTAAAAAAAAATCAACAGTAAATTATTAGCTTCCATTAAATTTTGAAAATAAGTACGAAACACCCCCGAAATAATAAACACAAAACATCCACAATATCCTCTTTATTTTATTTATCAATGGGGGGAAAATAAACCTCATCGAAACAATGTGTAGTAAATGTGCTTTTACACACAAATATCCGTATACTCATGAAGAACATTTTCCACCAAACAGAACATAAACAATTATTTTACCGCAAAAACAAAGCTTATAGATTTTTTATATTTTTCCCAAAAATCTGCGTTTCTGGTCAGTTTCCGTACTGTTGTTTGAATTTGACAGGAAGTGGTGGCTTTTGTGTTTTTCTAAAACAAGGAATTAAATTCACACTGCTCGACTGTTTGGTTATAAAGCGGCCTAAAGTATATGACGTTTTGCAAGATTTCATAATCAGGAAATAATGACTGCAATGAGATTCATTCACATTTTCCTAACATCTATCAGACACCTTTAAACGGTATAAAATACATTTACATTTTCAACCGCCAAAACACTTCAATATTTTTCTATTTAACTATGAGTAAATTAAAGAAAATAAAAGGAAATTTTTACCTTAATTTGTTTAAGAGAAATATCCAACAGACGAATTAGATTCAGAAATATTCTTCAAGGAAATAGTTTTTAAGAAACCACGTGTTCCTCAGCGACAAAAACATCGTATTCTTAGAAATAAAAAAAATTTAAAAATGCTTTTCGCACGCATATCGACTAAAAAAAAGCCACCCCTCTCTGCGAAACCAGTGAACAAGTACCTAAATAACACTGTTACACCACAGAATAAACTAGTGTACTATTTTGAGCGATCGTAGTCTTTTATTTTGGAGCCAAAATAAAGGACGACGAATCAGCAGCGACATGTAGCGTCGAGCAAGATGCGTTGGATGCAAAAAGATGGCTGATTCATAGAGAGGTATTGTCAAGCAGCCAGGCGAGCACCGAGAGATGGTCTTTGCCAGAGATATCTCTCGAGTAGGAGGCATTTAGTCGGCCCACATTAGAAGGTAGAACATCTAGCTATGTGAAGAAGATAGACAGCCATCGGAAACTGCCGTTTGGCGCTGCAGTGGCGGCAAAAATTAGCGCGAAGCTTTTCATGTAACAATTAACAAAGCGATTTTTTTTCCTCGGCGAGATTTCTATTGAAAATGAGCACGGTTTGAGGTTAATTGCTCTTGCTGGGATATAAACAGATACCAGAGCTATTCGTTTACAGGAATTTACAAACGAGGCTCTAACAGTTAAAAAATGTTGCTTCCGAGTAGTTCTTAAGCAAAAAGAGCAATCTCGAATGATTTAATTCACTTTTATTCTTTGATAAACTAGAAGTGTGTGAAATGACTTTCATAAAAAATAAGCAGTCATGCCTTTAAAAAACAAAGTAATTATTTTCAAATAATATATTCACCACGAATTGTCGAGTGAATAGCATTTTATTACTTTTATATTTTTTCTATTTTGCGATAATTTTTAATCTAATACTGAACTTTCCACAAAATCATGATTGATTGTTATGATGCTTCGATAAAAAAAAAAACCTCAATCACAAAAACGGACCCTTACAAACTTTTCAATTAAAACACCGCCTTAAACGCTTAATTTCTATTTTAATGTGATTCCTACAAAACTTTTAAATTGAGATAACACCCCTCTCAACCTTATTGATTTTCATCAATTTTTTTTTTTTTTTTTTTTTTGCAAAATGAAGAGACATCCCAAATTTAATCGTATTTTCAGAATTAAAAATACACACAAAACCTTCTTTTAAAATACGTATTTTTAAGGAATATGCAAAACCAAGGAATTGAATTGATAAAGTAATAAAACACAGTTGACACAGATAAGGACATTAGACTCAATATTGTGGCAATTCCTGAAATGCTACACTGGAAAGTGTTACCGTCACAGGAAAGTCGTTTTACTAAACTTCAAATGCGGAGAATCCCCAACGCTAAGTAGGAAATACATATGGTTTGGGGGAGAAAAGAGCAAAAGAACGTGGGAGAATTTTGCGCCAGGCTGTCACCCCCCAATCACCCCTGGTTTTTACCCCCCTTGAAACAAAGTAACTTGGGGGAGGAGAACCGCTTAGGCGCCAGTTCTCTTCGAGTTTGAACCAATATTTCCGCCTTCCTATGTTCGTAACTAGTTCCAACAGTTATCTCTCAAAATATTTAAAAACGAAACATCGGAAAATGTGCCCATTGCAACAATTAAACATAAAAATACGTCATTAAAAGTTATTATGACTGTCCTCTGCCTCTGACATTGAACCTATTGAAAACAAAGTTTATTATGTGAGAAAAAGAGGGTTCAAATTTTTCTCCTTCGATTTTTAATTTTATGACATAAGAAGCAAACTATTCCAGTCAGGAGTTCATTATAGAAAGAGAGGGGTCAACGTGCAATTCTCGGACACAAAAAGGACGTCGGGATGAATTTTTCGAAACATAAGTTCATAAAATAGACTATATGTGGTCGTTTATATGAGACCCACCTCCCTTCCCTCTGATTCGTACCAGATTTTAGCACGCCAAAAGAAATTCATATTCTGTAATATGATCCGTTTCCGCAGTCGACTTTCGTTCTAATATTTTCACAAACACCGGAAGGCAAAATTTGGCAATTACAGTCCCAAAAAATTTTCTATCTGTTCCCAATTCACATCATCCTTCACAGTTCGACAATTAATACGTTTCTCAGAATCCACGGGGATAAGATTTCTCGCGGGACAAATATGAAAGGGAGAAAAAAAATCCAAAGAACTTCCTCCGTTGATATTATCACTGCCATGGTCAGAGGAAAGCTCGATAACAAAATCTCTGCTCTTAGACAGAAAAGTGTTTCACATCAGAATGAGATGATATTTACGTAATCCAATCTGCCAAATATCAGCAGTGGACTGGATGCTTGGCCCGGAAATTGCACTTACAATCACAGTACAAAGTCGAACTGGGCGTGATTATCACGATTTCCGTGACAAAACATTCTTTGCATAACCTAAATGGAATTTTCTACGGCGAAATTGCCGATTTGCAAAAATCGTCTCAACTCAAAATTTAATATACTTTACATTTCCATTAAGAATTTTTGACTTCTCAAACCGGTATTTCATCCATGATATTAGTGTTTCTAAATAGTAGTTAATTAATCTCAAATAAATTACTAAAACACTAAAATAACTTCATTAACATGCTTCATACTACTCAAAGTAAACAATATCCAATCATAATACAATATCATTTGCAAATATTCAGCCCCCATTTTGGGATTTGTGGAAAACATTTGCGTCAGTTACATTTTATATATTTTCTAACAGTTTACTTCATGTAAGCCATGACAATCTAAGACTATAAAATAAGCAAATAAACATACGAAGGTAGAGATACATTACAAATTATTTTGCATGTCTGTTACAAATGTTTTACTGTAATGAGATGAGCCATTACATTACAAACCGTGTAGTATCACACAATAAATTTATCACGGAAGTTGTTTTGCACGCAATCGCACAATCCTAAACAAAATTCCCCCCAGCTTATTAAAACATGAAAACAAAGCAGATAAATTACGAAGTGTAGCCAAATCTCTGGAAATTATAAATTCAAACGGAACATTTACAAAATACAGCATTTTTCACTAATTTAATGCAACGGTTAAAACTGTGTTACTGTAGTAAATTTAATGTTAAAGTACGTAAATTGGATATGCAAACATATTTTAACGCAATACATTTTGCGAAAGCCCCCCCCCCCCTTTTTTTTCGAATTTGCATCGGGGAGAAATGCTTAAGGGGAAGACACTCTACTTTTTTAAAAATTTAATTGAATTTACTGCATCAAAAGTAGTGATGAAGTTCCGTTTGATTTAAGAGCGAAAGGAAGGGTCATTACAGCAATCAGTACCGTTTTTACATTAACAAAAACTAATAACAGCAAAAGTGAGTTAATTTTGAAGAGCCACGATGGTTTACAATATTCGTAAATAATTTAATAATTAAAGCAAGCGACGACAAACAGTCTAGAAACTACGGCAGAAAAAATTTATAGTTGAAGGACAAGAAACATCGTCACTCTAGTGTCCCACCAAGCGTTTGTTCTTCCTGGAAAACTATGAAGCCACAACTCGGCCCCTTCAAGTGAAAAAGACAAGGAAATACCGCTCGGGGTTCTTGGAAGTCGTTTTCCCGCGAAAATGTGCCCGTGCCCATGGCTTTGCCTTCCCCCAGTGCATAGGGGGTAAAAGAGAACCTGAGACACGGCGCCTAAAACCGGTTGTTACAGTCTCAAAGCGCTGAAACGTACTTAACTACCGTTTAGAGACATGTTTAGTTTTCAGGTCATTTAATTCTAGTGATGAAACGCTGCAAATCGTTGTTTAGGAAAAACGATTTGTAACGTTTTCGTAAAAATGATGACTGGTTTCAAAACAGGTTTTCTGTTGAAGGAAATAAAGTCTTTATAATATTTTATAGTATTACGAATACAGTTGAATAAGTTGTTGTAATAATGCAATAAGTCGTAATAGTAACTTTCACTTCGGATTTTCAAACATAAGTTCTAAACATTTCGCAATCCCCCCTCCTCCTCCCGACCGCCACCAACAGTCTAGAAAACACAAATAATCAGATATATCCATAGAGAGTGGTTTAAAATATTAACAAACATTTACTTTCACTATATTAAGGTAGAGATCGACAATATTAACGAACAAAGTATACACAAGAATCGAAATATATTTTCAAAATCTAGAATGCAAAATGTATAAAATACAACATTTATTCACTTATATATGCCATAAAAATAAATGTTAGTAAGTGAAAGAATTACGATTAGAATTGCAAAAGAAACAACAAAATATTTTTAAATAAAATAAGCCAAAAACATAACCTACATTGCATTGTTATCCAAAACATCGCGAAAATGACCTATAAAGATTTTAGAAGATAGTGAGTGCTCAAGTGAAATGTTAAATAAAACCTACGTTATCAAGTTATCCATATCACCACATTAAGACCCCACTTACTAAAATGAGCAAACATCTTACCTCTTCTCTGTAGATATGTATATTTTAATATAAAATGTTCACTTTATCCAAAGTATCGCTTACCAAGCGCCTACTTTTGACGCCGGTAAAACTTACCTGTGGCTTATATGGCGAATAGCTATTATCAAAAAGCAGAGGAAAAATTAGTGGTTAAAAGTATATTTGAAATCTTACCTGTGTCGTTAAACAATTGAAATCAAATTTCTTGCGGAAAAGTCGGACAAAATGAGACACGTAAGCACCTTCCCACATGCCCCGTATGACGTCATACGGATTCCCATCTAAAATAAATGGGGGAAAATGCAGCTATGATAATTGTATTTACACTTAAAATATGCACATTCATTAAACATATATATACAGGGCTTAAGTTGCAAGGGAGCTTACACTTTTCAGTTCTACGTTAATTTGAACATTTTAGACGAAAAAAAAGAAAAAATAAGAATTGCACTCATAAACTTTACTACAACATCTAATTATCAAAAATTTGAAGGTTGAATTATTTCATCCTCTCAAGTTTTGAATCCTTTCTTGAAGCGAATATTCCTAAACATTAATAAAATGGCTCAAAAGGACAAATTGTTGCAAAACGAAAAGAAAAAAGAATTATTAGACAAATCTTAGCATTCCATGTTCAAATAAACTAATTTATTAACCTAAACAACTCTTTGAAATTTTTAGTTCAATCCTCAAATGGTGTATGCTTTTTATTCATTTATTTTTTAATAAGTAGCGAAGAACCGACTACATTTCAAAACTAGTTTGTAGTCGCTACATTAAAAAAAAAAAAAGTAGTTGTGGCTGTAGTTAACTACAGTTGAAGCACATTATAACCAGGGCTGTGGAGTCTGAGTAAGAGTGATTATGCGGTAAATGAAAAGTAGTCACCCCCCCCCCTACCTGCCACCACCACCAGTTTTTTATTTACCAACTTTCCAAACCCCTTTTTCCCCAACTGGGAACAAGTTGATTCAATACTTTTTAAAAATTTCTACAACTGCAATTATACTCATTTTTATAACCTTCTTTAATTACAAGCACCTGCCAGCAAACAGTTTTGTAGCCTAATATTTTAATGCCAGAAATATTTTTTTATTTAAAATTATTGCTTTCAAACAGCAATAATATATTTTTTACTTCAAATAGCAAAAGAAATGAATCCCTAAAAATTAAAAACAAAATCAGTAATTGGAATTTGAAGTAGAATAGAAAGTAAATTAAAGTTATTTAAACAAAAACAGGATTTCAGTAAGAAATCAGAAGAACAAAATGCCATAAAAGCATAAATGAAATTTAAAACAAACATATAAAAATTAAACAAATTCCTGCTTAGAAAAAAATATCAATACTTAAGAAAAGAATTTTACATAGAAGCAATAGCTAATTTAACCTTTAAAGCTATGTTAATATGAGCAGGGGAGGGGGTGGATTTAGATTAATAAGTTACTGGTCCAATGGACCAATAACTAAAAAAAATCACTGGTTTGTACATACATTTAGTGGTTCATTATCAAGTATTGATTTGAAATAATGAAATTGAAGAAAAAAGACACACATGTAAAAAACAAATTAAGTTAACAAAACACATTGAGTCAGTCAATTAGCAGTTTGGTGTCCATTAGGACAGGGAAAAAAGAAAATAACAGGCATCTTATCTGTTAACCAATATTGATAAGAAAATTAAGCTAACTAAATCTTATCTTTGTTGTTGTTATGGGAAGAAAGCAACATGAAGAGAAAAACAATACCTTGTTATAATGACATAGAGATTTCTTAACCTATCTTTTTTAAACCTAAATTTATTTCCAAGTGGTACAATAGTAACAGACTGTGATTAATATTGGAACTTGATGAGACCGGCTATGGAAAAGCAATGTTTTTATATTTTAGTGAGAGTGGTTTTTGTGATTTTTAGGCATAATTTACATCAAGTAGAATACCCTTTGCCTACCCCCTCCCCCTCCCAGGAAATTTGAAATGAGGAGCTTGGGTATATACTACATTTTGTTTTATAAATTCACCCTATCCCAGCTGTTCATTTTTTTCTTTTGTTTCATTTTTTGATAAATTAAAACCTGATGTAGTAACTTAAAGAAAAATGTGCAAGGATGAATTTCCAGGCTTTGCCTTGCCAAGGTGAAATTGAACAAGGGATATTCATTAAGAGAATACATCATAACTTTGGAGGAGGAGAAAAATTTGAAGTTAAATAACGTTTTTAAAACGATAAAACAATAAGTTTAACTATTACTGATACACTCACTACCTTAATGATTGAGACATTATTGGATTTTCAATTAATAAAATTATTAAAAAAAAACATTTTACATACACACCATGGTGATAAGCTCACCTAAAAATCTCCTAAGCAAGAACACAAGATCTGAACATAAACATCACAATTCTTGAAAATTTTTGAATTTTCAAATTTAATTTTAGGTTGTATGCATCTTAATCAAATAATTAAGCATATCGAGAACCTTCCATAAAAAGAATGTCTTAATTTATGTTTATTTTTTTTTTAATCATATGAGAAAAAGAAATGAGTGAATAAGATAGAAAATGAATAAATAAATAAGTGAATTAATAAGTAAAATAATATGAATAAATTAATAAATGAAGAAGTACTTATGTGATCTAGTAAATGAATTCATAAGCAAAAGAAATGAACTATTTCACTTTGCCCGGAGTGCACTTGACAAATTACATCAAACATTTAAAATCAAAAAATCAGTAGATCTCAATAAAAAGTTAAAATGAGAATTACAAAAATTTTATTATTGTATAATAAGCGAAAAAATATTTAAAAAAAAACACTAATCTTACAAAAAAGATGCCCAAATTTTAAAAAAATACTTGTCTAATTTTTTTCGTTGATTTTTGGAGCTATTTATTTTTTGTCAGGAATCAACTATATGCCTAGAAACTTAGTTGAAATATTACTAGATAGGTGGTGCTGCAAACTGCACAAATATTTTACCATTTCCCTTTGCCCTGCTATTTCACTTTGCTTCACATTTCCCTACATAAAGAACATATAATGTTGTATTAAACTGATGCTGCATTTATTTTCTGATGTGCAACATTTGTTGAGCAAATTCCTAATTAAAGCAATACGAAATTAAAAAACACATCGCATTTTGTTAATTGTTTTGTACAATATACATGTTAAAATCCATATTTAAAACTACTGTGGTCTAATGATTGCCTTTTTTTTTTTTCGATTAATGGAAGGGGCTCTGGCATAGTAGGATAAAATATAAAGAATCTACGCACTTGACTCAAAATTATCTGCAAGTATGGAGAAGAATCATACAGTAGGTAATTTTTTTAGAGAAGTAATGTCTTTTATTTTCAATCATATATCCATGAAAGAGGTGAACTTTTTTCATAAATTTATCTACTAACTTTAAAGATAACCAATGTTAATTAACTTAATTCATTAGTTTTTTAAAATTCATATCTTTAAACACAGGACCCGTGCTAGGAATTTCAAGTTGTTAACAAATAAATTAGCCAAATTTTGAAAGTCTCAAAGATTCAACAAATTTTAATTAATATTAATAGCTTAACAAAATCTGCAGTCCCTTATGACTTGGGGTCACTACAAAAAAGCTATAACACCTATGTGCAAATCCCTATGTTTGTGTTTTTAAATGATTTTGCAATTTTAGAATGTGCTGTTCTAAGTAATACAAACCTTATCTTGTATTAATTAAGCCAGCTTTTCCCAACCCTTTTTGGCTCCCGTACCACCTTGTTGAATATCATGCTAAATTGTACCACTTTGGAAAAATAATTGTATTTCATGAAATTTGTTATTGCTAGTAAATAAGTCAATTAACTTATTCTTATATCATAATCAAATATTTTTATAACATAAATTTAAGGAGATCCTTGTGCTTGTTTTGAAAAATATATATATTTTTTTAATTTAAAAAGGAACAAACAATCAATGTTGCTAGCCGGATTTATAGCTGTGGACTAGTTGTAGCTGTTGTAGTCTGGACTGTGTAAAAAAAGGACAGGCTTTTTTACACCTTCATATTATAATTAGTATTATTACTCAAAACTAGGAAAAAAAAGTGTATAAAATTTTTCGATTTATTTTTGTCTGCCATTATTGATTATTTTTCTCGTACCACCAATGGCACATACTACAGGTTGGGAAATGCTGAACTAAGCTGTTCTTTATGCACTAATATAGCTACAAAAATGTAAAATTACTAAAACATAGGGGTCCACAGCTGAAATAAAAACGTCTCTGATCAAAATGGTGAGTTTTTAATTTTATCAAAAATAAAACCACTTTATTTCACACACCATATTTCTGAACCTCAAACTCAACATTTACAAAATATTTAGAGAAATTATATCCTAATTTCATTCGTGAACTGCATGAATATATTAATTCAGATTACTTTAATAATGAAGGGGACCTGAACATATGATTTTACTAAATAGCTAGTTAGAAACACTATAAGGTAATTAAATAAGAAAAAAATAATAAAGTGTACTTTGGTGTCAAGTGCTCATACAAAACATGACCTGTTACTTGGCTAATTTCAGTTTTCAAAAAAGAATTCTAGTTAAATTAGATCCTTTTTTTCTTACAAAGTACAATTATTTCTGGTGTCTTCAACAATAAACCTTAAAGGTGTTTTAAGTGAAGCATGTATATTTTACATTGGTTTTTCTTTATATACAAAAACATATTTCATGTCATGAAAAAGGTTTAAATTATGTTTTATATATTTTTAAAAAATATTTATGTTTGTAAATGCATCATAATTAATACAGTATAACCTCTTGTTACATTGGCTTGTCGGGGGACAACAAAAGAGTGCAATATGTTCGAAAGCGCGATATACCCTATAACTGAGATTACAAAAAATGATTATTATCAATTAATGTCAAATTAATGACACGTACCCCTTCAAAAAGATTAGTTGACAATCATATAAGGACCATCTTTTTAATAAAAACAAAAGAAAATTTGTTTATATAAAAAATTAATTTCCTCTTTTTTTTTTAAATATCATTATTGCTTTATTGTGGAAATACTAAACAAAAGTTGGAGCTTAAACTGTGCAACCAATTCTGATGTAGAGAAAACATACCGGCTTTGATTATTGTTTAAAAAAACAAGAACATACTTTTTCTGAGAAATAAAACTTTTGTTTTTATGATGTCATACATAAAGCAGCATTTTTAAAGATATATGTATTTTTCGGGAGACAAAGAAAAAGCATTATATATCGAATGAGCAATATAACAAGGATTACTGTGTCCAAAATTCTTGAAGTCTGTGCAAAAAATATTTCCTGAAAATTTTATTTATATCTTAAAAATTAAGACTATTTAATTTTTTTTTTAATTTGAAAGACATCCTCTCCCAGGGAAGGTTAGTCTCAGTCCCATGTCCAACCCTTGTCTACATGCGGCATTGACAATCACTTGGCAATAAGTACAGTTTACTTTTTACCTCCAATACTTTTTACCACAACTAAGGTAAGCAAGCTAGTGTGTTTTTAAAAAAAGCGGGTGGGGTGAGATGCACATTTTTAATTTTTTTATTTCAGTAAAGAGCATAAATGAACATGTAAAAAAGAGGGATGCAGTGCTGTAGAAATTTGCTTAAGTACATTTGGTGTGATTCCTAACAACTTGTGTTGAAACATTCCTAATATTCCATTTTGTCACTTCAGAAACTGAACATCTCAGCATCTTGCAACAATGTGCATGGACAATGACAATGAACAGAATAGGCCACTTTTGAAAGTCCTGTTCAAGGCAAGACATACGGTCACCCTAACTATGTAAACCACTTAATATTAATAGCAAACTTAAGAGTCTGGTTGCTGTCATAAATTTTACGAAACATTCAGACCAGATCCCTGATAGAATTCAACAGAGCAAAATTCTGTACTTTAAAATCTGTGCAAACATCAGGCAATATATTAAAATAATTTCTCTGAGAAACAGAAAGAAAAAAAAAATAACAATAATAAAAAAGTTATCTGGTTGTGCGTAGAGGGGAGAAAATGTTCTCAAAGAAAAGGGACTGTTGACATGATAACTTAAGTTTTGTACACATAGCAGTATTGGGGGGGGGGGGGACTGACATTTCAAATGAGTCAAAAAAAGAACACCTCTGGCCAAATAAACATAGAGATTAAACTGATTTTAAACTTTTTGACATTTTTTCAATACAGTTTACACCCTTTGGACTATATTGTATGTACATAACATTTCAATATAAATTGAATTTGTTAACAACATAATCATTTAAAGTGTCTACATTTTTATTAGTTATCACCAGAAGAAAGAAAACAGAAATAAAGTTTGAATTACATCAGGGTTTCTGCTTTGATTGAATTCTCTGCAAAATGTAATAATACTACCTAAATTCCGAAAAAGAAGTCGGGGCATTTTTGCTCAAATAATAATAAGGGGGTAAAAAGATGCAAGATCTCAAACAGGAAGCAAGCATGATAATTACGAACTTTATCTTGCACAAAGATACGTTTACTCTAATAAGATCAACAATACTGAAGTCTTAATGAATATCATGTCCCCCTAATAAATGCATTATTGGGAAAGAAAGGACTTGTACCATTTGAAAAATCTCAATTTGTGTTTTTACAAAGGTAAAAAGTTCTTTTTTTAATTAAAAATTAACAAAAAAAAAAGCTATTACATACCCCCCCCCTTTTTTTATAGATGTCATGGCTAAATTTTTAATTTTGTTTTCAAAGGGAGATGAAATACATTGAGTCAATTAAACAAAAGTTTGAACGTATTTTTAACCTTCGAAGTTTAAGTATTTTGCTCATTTTTTTTTTTTTTTACAAAAAGTTAACTTTTTTGCTAAAAATTTTTTCGAATTTAGAGAACCTGAATTGTA
>JAXGGA010001943.1:0-62500 GCA_038373865.1 Uloborus plumipes
ATACATTTTACTATTGCTGAAGGGCTGATGCAAAGAGTGATGTTAGAGTCAAAATCGAAAGGAACAAAAAATATAAGATTACTTTAGTCACAATGATTTTAAACCATTTCACTACCAAGTCCAGCTCTGTTGAAACATTCACTACCAACCCTATTTAACTTGAAATATTTGACCACATTCAGATCAGTGGTCGAAAGTAGCGCGCTACAAGTAGCGAAACTACTGTAGTAGCTACATTTTTTAGTAGTTTGTAGTGTAGCGCACTACTTTTTGAAAAAAGTAGAGTAGTGAGTAGCGCGATACAAACAAATAGTAGTTTGTAGTGATTTCTGAAAACTACTTTTAAATTTGTAATTGAAAAAGAATAAGTAAATAAATAAATGAAAAAAAAAAAGAGAGAAAAAAAAAATTCGAATCTGGTTTAATCGAATCTGATAGGTGCAAATCTTGCACGAAAACACCAGTGGACGCAATGAGAAATCAGAACTATAAAAATGTGAGCTGGTCTCAGATACATCATTTTGAAGTCATACATTCTATCTGTTTGACGTCATTGGTTTATTTGGCTTCATAATTTTCATATTCCGACAAAGTTTTCATAAACCTAAACATTCCCTGGTAAGAAATTTGAAGGTTAAATTTTTCAACTTTTGAATTCTATCTTGCGGTGGATGGTCGTAAAATTGTAAAAAAAAATCTTAAAAGGACTAAGTAGAGCAAAAAAAAAAAAAAAAAAGTAGACAAATTCCTAGTAATATTCCATGTACAAATAAGTTAACCCTTTAACGGGCACAAGATGTTTTTCTCAGAAGTTCACATTTTACATTATAATTAGAAAAATGAAGCTCATTTATGACCAAAAAATGTATTTTTTTTTAATTTTGTTGCTGTAGCTTCTGTTTTTAAGAGGTGTGAGTAAAGTTAACCACCGCCCATTACAAGCAATGACATTTCACTGATTTATTCAATAGAATAAATGTAAAATACGAATAATTTTACTAGTAAATGTGCATTCCTTGTAAAACTATTCGTTATTAGTTATTTCAAATTATACATTTTTTAGTTATGCATGAAATAAGTGATAGAAAAACTAAATACAATGTAAATCACCTAAAATACTTTTAGTTTGTCTGATGGAACAACATGAAACATGGAGCAGCTCACAATGGAATATTATATGTTGTACATAAAACTTTTGTGCGTTTCTAGTGCGTTTTAAGTTCTAGCGTGGTGGTAAGATATTTACCACCGCCTTAAAAAGGGTTAATTTATTAACCTAAACCACTTTTCGAATTTTTTTGGTCAAAGCGGTGTATGCTTTTTTTTTTTTAATTTATTTTTTAAAAAGTAGCGAAGTAGCGACTACAATTCAAAAGTAGTTTGTAGTCGCTACATTTAAAAAATAGTAGTTGTAGTTGTAGTAAACTACATTTATAACAAAGTAGTTGTAGTTGTAGTTCGCTACAAAAGAAATGTAGTTTTTCTAACCACTGATTCAGATAAGCCAAACGGCTTTTGATTTATAGGCCAGATGAAAAAGGTAACAATTTAGGTCTTTTCTAAAAGTGAGATGAAATAACTTAGAACAGTTAAAACTTTATAGCAAAAGATGATACTGAAAATGAGCTACAAAGTTTTTGAAGACAAAACTTAGGGCTGGGGCCCCAAGGAGAATTTTTCCCATTATTTAATATTACAATTTTGGAGTTCTACACTGCCGTGCTGAGCACAAAAGTGGTATCTGCAGTCGAGCTCAGACTGAGAAAAAACTCTTTAAAGTTTTGCGCTACCATGTATTTGATTCAGATGCAACTTTTTAAGAATTTTTTTAAAAATATTTCCCGTTCTCAAATGACCATATAATTTTTTTTTTGGTAAAATACGTCACAAAGAGCCACCTGGTGGCGATAACTCAATTTTGTTAAAAAGTGCAGATCTGTGCTTAGCCAACGCCTCCTAAATACTAAATGCCTGTAACTTTCTGGCTTTTAGCACAGAGCAAAATTTCATCCTTGGTTCAGGATACACTGCCATCTACCAGAGTTCTTCGAGAAAGAGAAATTAATGATTGGTTCATTTCTAAATTTAAATTTAAAAATCAACCAATCAAAAAATTTGTTTCGAATATTGTTGGGATCCATCGCCAATAGCTGCAAAATGCAATTGGTTCAGAATACACTGCCATCTACCGGAGTTCTTCAAAAAATTAACGATTGGTTCATTTCTGAATTTAAATTTAAAAATTAACCAATCAAAAATTAACAACGACATTATCGGATTGCCGCAAGGTGGCGTTTAAAGCTGAACCCATCTCGACGGTAGCGAAGCAAATGTTATAGGCATTTAGTATTTAGGAGGCGTTGGCTTAGCACGGCAGTAATAGATATAATGCCAGCTTAAGAAATGAAAAATCTTATTCCATTTGCTTAAACATGGACTAAAGAAGAACTTACAACATGCCACCCATATATCAATATTTATTCATTGCAGATAATCAGAAATAAGAAACACACACATCAAATAAATATTCCTTACTCCAAACATTTAAGACTTTTGAAGAATTTCAAAAATGTATTGAAGTACAGGATTTTTTAAATATTTATAAAAGCTCTATTTTCAATAAATATAATGTATTTTACATATTTTAAAAAATCTACAAAAAATCATTCAAGCTTAAAATTAACCTGGTGAAGTCGCCATCCCATTCTAAACCATTGCTATTTGATACAGGTGAAGATCTCCAAGAATTATTAGTGTTTTCTGTTAGCACCATCCACTGGAGCTCTTCTGTAGCACCAAAGTTTGCTGAAGAATTGAAACCTTTAAAGAAAATCATGACGCTGCTCAATATTTGTTTACGTAATTAATTACTAAGAGGAAAGAAGATATAATTTACTTTCCACAACTTTACGTTGAACAAAATATATGAACCATGGGAGTAACGAATGAATCGATACAGAATGTACAATTGCTTCAAGACGATGGATAACGATGCACTTAATTAAAATATTTTAATATGCACACTGAAAATTATAAATAGAATATACAATTTTGGATCTTTTGGACAAAGCATTGAGCCTCATAAAGAGTTAAACAACAAACATAAATAAGGTCTTCATTTGAATTCCTAACAACTGAAAACAAAAAGCTGCAATAGCAAAGTTTTGTACTTTTGGATTAAAATATACAAATCAAGTACCATTAAATAAAAATGTATTCACTACAAACCTATTTCATTTTCCCACTCTAAATCCACAGAAGATCCAGGAGTGACTCCAGCACTTATTTGTTCCCATTTTTGACTTCCTCCAAAACTGCAAGTTTCGGCAAAAGAACTATCTCCTGTAAATTCATTCAAGTTTGGTTAATTGACGATAAATGCAAGTTAACAAGCAAAAGGTTTCAGATTGAAAGTGAAAGTACTTGAATTGTTTTTCAATTTTATTCCTTAATATTAATGCTGATAATAGAAAGGAAGGGGTGGGGGTTCTATCCCCAGAAATATTTGGTTTATCATTGTAAAATTAACAGACAATTAACCCATTTATACTCAAGTTTTTTCAATTTTTATCTGCTTAAAACTCTTAAATGAAATGGTTTATATACATTTTAGGCGTAAAATAGATCGCCGTTGCCATATTTATTAACCCATTAATGCCTGACATTTTTTTTTTCAACGATACTTTGTATACTGGTTACAAATAGTGTTTAATGGACAGGAAAAATAGTTAAAAAATTATCATGTAAAAAATAAATTTTTTATTTAAGAAAGAAAAATCGTCCCTAAAAAGGGACGCTAGGCACCAGAGGGTATACTTTTTTACCAAAATTTTTTTTCTGCTTAGGATGTAATATTGAAAATGACAATTTATAAGAAGAAATAAAAGCAGCAATTAACATAAACTGGGAAGTAGATTCAGAGAACAAGGAAATATTGGTGTTGTTGAGTATGAAAGTCAGCAAAACATTTGTTCTGCAAACCTACGTATTGCATTTGCTGCATTCCGATAAGGTCTTTTACTTCAATGGGCACATCTTACCTGAGTCTTATTTAAAGCAATATAACAACTAGCCCCATAATACCTAACTCAACTCTCTTGAGCTCACTGCATGTTGTACAGCAGCTTCTAAAATAAAAATGAAGAGCGGCTACCACCATTTTTTAGAGTGGATCAAAAACCGGTAGTTCCCGATATTTGATGCATGGGATCTTTTTCCCTATGCAACGTTTGTATTGACCAACCATATATATTTGGTTCATCAATTTCAATTACTTTCTTTTCGCTATTGGACAATCGCTTAGCCTTTACAATAGGAAACTCCATGAAGATTCAATGCAATAGTTATGACATTGCTATTATTCCACCGAACCAACGTAATATTATTTTACCTGTCATCGACATTTATTCAAAACTTCCTCTCTTTTCTTTTTTGAACAACGTAACTTTAGTTCATGAGCATTTTTTAATCCGATTCTTGCACAAAACCTTGCTGAGACAAATAATCACGTAGGAGCGCAAGAGAAGTAAATAAATTCTCACAGTAGAGATCAAAATTGGCATGCTCAGGGAATTCTGAAATTAAATCTGCAACCCTTTCCCAAACAACAGACACATATGCAATCCTTGAATTCTTCATCAAGGTGAAATGCTACGCTTCTGAAACAGCTTAGGGCTTCTTCAACAGTCAGACTAAACAATAATAAACACCTAAATGCATAATGGAAAAGTAATTAAATACAACGAATAATTAATGTTTTAAAGAATTACATTTTTGAAATAGCTTTCTTTCAAAATTTACCTTGAGTATTTTTTGTAATTAAAAAAAAAAAGAGAAAATATTTAAGAACATTGTATAATTAAGTTTATATATATTAATTAATTTAATTTAATTAGATTTTGAAAATAAAATAAGTTTTAAAAATGACAATTATTATCAGTTTTTCAGTCTAAAAACATTTACTAACTTCTTTTGATATAAATTATAGATTCTAAGCAAGAAATCAGCAACGGTTAAACAATGCAGCCTTTGGTGCCTAGCGTCCCTTTTTAGGGACATTCTTAAATTGCTATAAAATCCTAAAAAAATTTAAAATTTACAAAATTGCAAAAAAAGGTAAACTAAAACATCGATCAAAGTAGCACATATATCAAACACAGATAGATTTACTTGTTAATAACTTTAAAAACTTAGTTTTTTGTTCTTAAGATTGTGAACGATGCAATTTTTGATAAAGATCATAATCAAATGGCTACAGATCACACTTTACAGCGGTTATGTGCTGAAATCTGTTAATACAGAATTGAAGCAATACCAAAGTAATAATTGAACACAATTATTTGGTTGAAATGTTCATTTTTGGAAAATTCAGACACACTTTTTGGACCGTCCCTAAAAAGGGACGCTAGGCATTAATGGGTTAAGTTATTTAACGTCCTGTTTATGGGACACTGGGCAGATATGTGAGCTAAATACGACCTTACTTGAGTTTACTTTTTCAAAGTAACCTAACAGAAGTCATTGTGATCAATTGTAAGCAAATCATTTTAAAATAGTTTAATTTTATGAAGAAAAAAAAGCTCGCAAAAAAACTTACTTTCGGTGGCTACCCATGCTGGATCGTTGCTTGACTGATTTGTCTGAAAATATCTGTCAATAAATAAACTCTGAGGTCCAAAACGTGGTTCTAACTGGTTTTCTCAAGAAGGACTATTTAACTTGCGAAAAACAGCTTTAGTAAAAAGATATACCCATTACAGGTTTTTGTATGCAGTAACTAACAAGAGTCCCGTTTTTAAGCTACTGGGCATAAATGGGTTAATGTTAATTGATTTCAAACCAGTTAAAAAACTAATGAACTTTTAGGCATGTAGGTTTACTGACTACATGTACATGAAATTTCAATAAGCTAAACCTTTCTAGATATTGCAAATGCACAAGATTCTTCTATTATAATAAGAATGACATAAAATGACAATCAGCCTCATAGTTTAATAAACAACTAAATGTGGCACAGTAAGGCTTTCTCTTTAATAAGCAGACAGGATAGTTTAGCTGATACAGTGATTGCTACTTATAAGAACCAAGTTTGTTCTACATAGTTTTGATTCAATTTAGCAGCCAATTCAACAAAGCAAAACTGAATAATATGTTTTATAACGTAAAATCCTACATATCATTTAAGAGAGTCAATTTATTTCAATCAAAAAAGATCAAAAATAATTGGAAGTATCCCCTTCTTTCAAAATATCCATTTTTTTGATTATTTTAATGATTCAAATTTTTTCGTTGCTTCAAAATTAATGCTCCTAGTGATAATGCACAGAAATACGGAAGCCGCACAAATAAAATGACTCTCTTTTTTTCTTGACTTTTCCCGAGAAAACTGCCACTAAAAGTTTACAACATCCTGCCTCTTGTTCCTTTTTATATGAGTAAAAAAAAAAAATCACTTTATGAAAATAACAGGGATGAAAACAGCTCAAGGTCAAAAAAGAGGAAAAATTGTGTGGCTTAAAATTTGGATATTGTTTTTTTTTTTTAACTATATACGAAATTAGATTTAATGTTATACAGCATTAGTCATGTGAGAATCTCTTAATTTACACCGTAAAATTGGAAGTAAAATACCTCTCAATTGCTCATTCCATATTTGTTTTTAAGTTATCCATAACAATGTAGAAAAAAAAATGTGGGGGGGGGGGGGTTGTAATTTTAGATGAATTAGACACAGTATCTCAAGAAATGAATTCTATTACTAATATGGTGTGGTCTTAAGTTATTTTGATAATTTTAAAGACCAAAATTATTTTCACAATTTTTTGACAACGATCTCGAACATTTTAGCTAAATTTTTTTAATTTCTACCTCCAACAACGGAAGCTTACGTTATTGGCAGGATGCCAAAATAGAGTACATACAGTTCATCGATAATTGCATGTCATCTTGAGGTTTCAATCCTGCTGCATCCAAAACACCTTTTCATTATTTTGGAAGTTGAAAATGATTTCAACCTCTACTACTTTAAATCAACTTGTTTTATGCTTTATTTCAGTAATGAGTGTTTTTTTTTTTTTATTTAACTTGTGGCAACCTTAATTTTTAGATCGCGGAAAGAAAAAAAAATACCGAAAGCGGAAAATAGCCGATCCGCGGAAGATTTTCATCCCTGAAATAAGGCCAAGAAAAGAAAAAGACTTCAAGGATGCACCAGATGTTTGTGAAAGCTGTTTTTGGAAATTGCTTACTAATGTACGTGTAATTCAATTGAGTGGAGTGTTTGATTCAAATATCTGGCAGTTTTTAAAGTTAATGCTGGAGTTTATTCTGTCTTTTAACATTTGAATCACACACACCCACACATTTGAGTGGTTGATTCAATTATCCAGTGCTCAATGTATCAAAGGTCCTACACAGTAAAGGATGGTCAATTTTTCTGAGCCAGGGCAATTCGTGAAACCGCTGTCCTTACCCATCTTTCTTCATATTTCGTTTTGAGTTACAATCCCCCCCCCCACACAGAAATAGGATAAATTTGCTGTCTCCAGAAGTTGCCACCTAGGACAAGGGCCTGAGCTTGCTCTCCCATTATATCCGGCACTGTTCCACAACACAAAACACCCACTACTGTCACAGAAGTATGCCAAAGGGACTTCAAATGATCTAGGCAAAAAAATAAAGTAGACTGTTAAGAGTTCTTTCTTAACCTCTCTCTCCCCCCCCCCTTTAAACGGGGACAGAGAAAACAAGTACACTCCTATATTCAGCTCCAATTTTCATACAATTGATGTTTGCTGGATTTTGCAACTGGCTTTTTTGAACAAGAATAAATTACAAATACAAATGCGACGACCAGCAGCAGGCTCTGGGCCCAACTGGGCTGGTCCTAGTCAAATTAAAGACCCCAATGAAGATCAATGGCCCTCTTAAAGCTATCTACTCCATTGCTCCTTACCGCCTCTTCCGGTAAACTGTTCCAAGTTCCCACTACCCTGCTAAAATAGTAATTTTTTCAAATATCCAGATTAGCCTGAGATTTAAACAGCTTAAAACAGTGACCCCCTTGTCCTGCTTTCTGTTCAAAAATCTAACCCTGCAACATAATTCCTTTTAATAAATTTAAATAACTGAATCATGTCCCCTCTGGTTCTCCTTTGCTCAAGACTATACATAAGCATTCTAAGTCTGGAATCATAGTCTAAATTAGAAAATCTGTATACTAACCTTGTAGCCCTTCTTTGTACCCTTTCCAATAAATTAATATCTTTCTTCAGATAATTAATATATGAACAATTGACTATTGTTACGTTTCACTTAACATAGATACATTTATAATGTACAACCAGAACTTTTTACTTGATAATTTTTTTGTTTTTTAAAATAAAGGCCAATATAAAATGAATCAAAAAGCATTACTCAAACAATGAAGAGCTTAAATATTAGATCTACATACTATGGAGCAGTGGCATGATGGAATCAGCTGGAGATTTCATGTTGCTATGATGCAATATGGTTCTAGAAGAAAAAACACCAATGTCATTTGAAGAAAAGTAAGGATGAAAACATTGCCTTTAAAACTAATTATAATGATTGAATCTGGTACATTACTTGTGAATTATTTGGCAATTATTCCATTTACCTTTATCCTTGTCTTTTTATTGGAGGCATATATAACTAAGAATTTTGAATAAAAAATTATCATCAAAGTAGATTCCTGCATAACAGTTAAATGTTTTTTTAATGAAAATGGAAGTGGACATCAGTTGACTGCATTTTTACACTAGTAGGGGAATGTGGGGCAAAGTGAAATAGTTAAGATAAGGCACCTATTTCAAAATGAACAAATTAGAAATTTGTTCTAAAAATCAGTATACATAAAGAAAGAATATTGTATTTTGTTATACAACTATCATTCAAATGTTATTTTTAATTTGTTGGCAGTTATTTTGCACATTCAAAAAAAGGTGGAAATTTATCATCTCAAAACACCATGGGGCAAAATAAAAAATACAATATTTTTGAAATGAAATATTTTCTATTTGATGAGTTACAGTAATTTTCATCAAATGAGAAAAGTAAATAAACAAATAAATGAATTCAATCATTTTCCCTCATAGTCCATAACTCTACCGATGGTGCGGAAGTCAGAGTCAGGCTGATTTTGGGAAAAGGAGTCCGAGTTGAGGGAGTTACCTGGTGTCAGAGCAATTGTCTAACATTTTCGCTCCGACTCTGCAGCTCTAGTTTTATACCAGTCTGTTTAGCACCAAATTTGTACATGGTTGCCACTTTTACTATGAACAACTAGTAAAACTAGTGAGAATAATAACATGTATTAGACATGTGACTCAAATACGGTGAAAAATACTGAAGTTGCATGGTTGTATGAACAAACCTACATTATTAGTACATTGCACTACATCTGCAAGCGACTTACAAGTTATTGTTTCTAAATAGCCAACCACGTTAATAGGATGCATGGAATAATTTGGAAAATTTTAAATTTAGACTGAAATGCCCCTTCATTTTTTCTGCATAAAGTATTTTGCTCTCTCAAAAAATACTGAATTCAGTAAAAATACTGAAAAACCACAAGTCTGTCATGCATGTAATTTTGTGACTTTTAAAGTAACATTTTTACTAAAAATAAAAACCTTGCTTTGAATGATCTAATGCTGGATTGCAAGAAAACGCACAAATACAAGGCCTACTCTTTCAGTTATGCTTAAAAAAGTTATTTGATGGCATTATTCATAACAGCACCAAAACCCGATGTAACCTACTCAGACTGAAAGAAACATGTTGCCTTGACAACAACCACCAATATTACGGAGCTATGAGTTACAATCTTATTAGAAAGTGATACATTTAAAAGACTGGAACATTACCCTGCTGATGCATGAGTATCAACTCTTCGCCATGAAAAATGTGGTTTTTTAAAGTTAAGTTTGTTTGGTCTAACTACTTCACATGTAGTGGAACTCTTTGGTGAATGGGTCTCTGGTTTCCTTTCAGCTCTTTGTTCCAGCTCAAAAAATTCTTCATCTTGAGGTATCTAGACATAGTAAATGGAAACATTATGCAAAATGTGTATATATATGCAGCATTTGATTCATAATACACTGATAAAATATGTCCATCATTATTAAACATAACTTCTGAAGAAGAAACTTGTACTCCCATAATTTCTCATTCAACAGATTGCGAACTGTCCCAAATTTTATATGAGGGGTAATTTTTTAAAATTAAAAAAAAAAAGGAAATCAGATGAATGACTAAGGATTCTTATAATTAATACGCCATCATAAGCACAAAATCAAGTACTGTCCAAAAAGCCAAGTTACGATATAAATTTCATTAAATGTATGAAAGTTCTTCACTAAATACTGCTCTCTTAGTAAAATTACATGTCTATCATCAGTTTTACAAAAGTATACTATACAGAGGACTGAGTGTTTTCTTTGCATTAACCGAATGTATAACACACTGAAGTAGCAAAGAAACAACTTTCACAGAATTCATTTATTTTGTTGAGAATTCATTTGGAAATGTCTTGGCGATAATAAAATGACTGCTAAATTTGTAATTAGAAGAAAATTTGGCAACTATAACTTAATGATGTTGTAAAAGTTGAGAAAACTCTAGAGCTTTTCTAGTAGGAGGTTCCCAATTCTCTGGTGTTTCAAGCCTGCTTAACACTAGGGTGTAAAAAGATTCAGTTCAGATGAGACTGAGCTGTAATAAAAAAAATTAAATATGAAAAATAGCAACAGTCCTAGAAAGTATTTCGAGTGACTTGACCAAAAAGCATATTTTAAGTAAGCTTTGAGAATTTGAAAAGTTTAATACAGTTTAATATACTAAATTCGAAATAAATTAAAAGACATGATGAGGACAGAACACATTTTTTATTTGATATAATAGGATTATATACATAATTATTTGATTCTACAACTACTGTCTATCATTTTCAAAAGTTTAATAATTTTTCAATTTTTAAAATAGATACTTAAAGGTTTAAGAACTTCAAAAAATTATCATGTACTTATTGTTTTACATCTTTGTTACTTGGGACTTTTACAATTTTGAAATGAAACAGAAAAAGGTAAACAATAAAAATTTAGATTGCATTAATTAATAAACAAACAAACAAACCAAACAAACAAACAAAAAGATGCTTTGCAGAAAATGTTTCAAGAAATACTGCAAAATTTTCACTAGATAATTAAGTTAGATAATTTTTGATTTAATTATTTTGAAACTTCCATTTTCATAATCTTCATATTTTTATCAGTTGTTCATGTGTCCATAGAATAAAATTTTTTTATGGAAATATTGGGTAACAATGGCCTTGAGAGGTTGTATTTAGTTGAATTACAAATAAGACAACGCCAGAGAAGATGTTTCTCCAGTACAACATTGAGAGGAAATAACCATAGGGCTTATCACTCAGTTTGAACCTGAACTACTCTAACCGAGCCTCACACGGTCTTGTCGTAAGGCAAAGGCATCTATTCACATTAGTGAATTATTTTGGAGATTCCACAGACAAATTAGTTACGTTAATAATTATATAACGTGTCGAGCTAGCAAGAATAAGTGCTCTCATAGGAGGTTTTTAATGATGTTTTGTAAGGCTAGTAGAAAGTAAATAAAGATTAATGATAAAAAATGATGCAATTTAACTATGTACTTATAACGTATACCTTGTATTAAGTCGTCACAAATACCTGTAAAACTTCCAGAAGGCATGCCATTTTAATAAGAAAATAAAACTGAGAAAAAGATATAAAATTATATAAAACAGAAATAAGCATGTTTCAAAAATTGATAATTACAACTAAAACGAAAATCATAAAACAAGTCTCAAATAATTCCTAAAGAAACATAATAACGATGAATAATGTTTGCAAATACCATGCTATTTATATTTAATATAAGATAAATGTGATTGTATTTATTGCACAAGCATATACTACTTGTTCAGAAATAAAAGTTCATAAATAATTGATACCTGTGACCATTGTGCAAAAATAATAAATAAACAAAATGCTAGTTATCATGATACAATACTCTCTCTAATATAAATTATGTTAAAAGTACAATTGTGGAAAGAAGAAGGCTACTCTGTACTCACCAGAATGTTATTTTTTGTAAAACGTTTCATTGACTATGGTACACAGTTTAATGTTTATTATTATTTATATTTCAGAAAACTCATATATTAAACTCTAAATTTTGATTGATATTAATTGAGTTACTTTCAACATTATTGCTTGCTCTTACAAAGTACTTGTACTTTACAAGCCAACAACAAGTATGTAAATTGATATCTTGACACCTCATCTCTTTCAATTACTGGTGTTTTCAGCAGTCAGTAAGTTTACTGACAATGTATTTTTTGCCCAAACTCATATAAATAATATATGCTCACCCTAATTTACAGTTCTAAAAGATTAATAATAGAAAAGTGTATAAAATGAAAACAAAATCATGAAAATTATTTAATACCTCATTTGCACTTTCTGTCAGCAAAAAATTACTTCTGTGTGATTGTTTCCTTCAATAAAAGACAACAGATTTATAGCACAAACAAACATTGAACAAACCACTATACTTTAAGTAATTACAATATCATAAATGCAATGAGAACCATATTATTACAACAGACTGCTGAAAAGAAGGGAGAAAAAAATGCCTAATAACTTTGCTATGCTACAAAGCACTCCAGGGCCCCCAGCATGTACTAGGCACTACATGTCGTTCAACGAGTTGGATGGGGCCCAGATGGCAGCTCTTTTTAGATACAGACCAGGAGCCGAATAACCCCTAATCCAAACCCCTTCCTCAGAAAAGGTATTGATTTAGAATGGGAACTTTCAGTAGTTTGTGACCATGATGCTTAAAGTGCACCAGTCACCAACATATAGTTTATCATTAAGGAGCAGGCATCAAACCAGCAATTTTCCAATTGCGAGTCTAAAGCTTCATTGATCAGGTCACTAGAGTCAGTTTTGCTAAGCAAAAGTTAACTGGCCGTTAGAAAAATCATATTTACAGTTTGTTTTTCTTTTTTCTTCCTTTCTTCAGCATAAGGACATTGAAAATTTTTTTTCATGGAATTGAAGATTATTTCTAATATTGAGACACTAGCATTCAATTTCAAACCATTATAAAAATGCGTCAGTCAAGTCAGCGTAAAATTCAAGATAATATATATTAAAAACCAAGCTACAAACAGCGAATGAACACATTTCATTTCCATGATTTTTGCTCTTGGAAATAGCGTATGGCATGAAATTTCTTTGAGGTATGATGCATTATTTTATGTCCAACTGTTTAGTAGCATTCACTGATATGTTAAACTAATGTGATAAATGAAAATCAAGAAAAACATAATGCTAATGTTTTACTGCAAATTATAGATTTTTACAAAGAAGACTGAAAAATAATTTGTACCTCTGCCTAGAGGATAGTTCAAATTATTTTAATCTAGTAGGTACAATCTCTTCAAACAGATATTTACATTTGGAAAGGAAATTAAAGTTGTTTCAAATTGTTAGCAAAAATTTAAAAACAAAAAGTAAGAAATTTTCCTGCAAACAAAAACTCGATTGCATGACTTGAATGTGAAAACGGTAAGTCATGTTTTAAGATTGCAACAGAATGCTTTCCCGCAACAAAAATAACTTAGTGTCTCATTACAAAAAATTATACAATAAACTTCCATATAATAAATAAACAAATGAAGTTAAACTTCATAAAAACAAACGAGAAAGAAATATAATTGGTTAAATACCATCAATAAATTGAAATGAAATAATAACACTTACCCTATCGTTTTTCGTAAACAACATCCAAAACAAGCCCCCATAGATAAACTTTCAAATAAATTATTTATAAAAAGTTTTGTTAATTGTAACACATATTATTACAATTATATAAGGATAAAATTAAGCAAGCCAATACAAGTAAAAACACCAAACACCATTGTGATGAGAATTGCTAAAAAACGAGAAGCTCAAATGTGCAACTTAAGCTCCTTTCAAAAATGAAGCAAACATGAATTTTCAAGTATATCCCTTTGACAAAGCGTAAAGCAGAAATATGCGTTTCATTTTGCTCTGGCCATTCATAACAAGAAAAAATGTTTTGGTATGCTTCCCAAAATTGACTTCAGCAACATAAAAGCAGCTGACGAAGAACAAAACAAAAATTGCGTGGTCACAGTTAAATAAGTAATTTAACCGGCCCCAAAACTATCACATGACATTTGTAGTGCTAATGGGCCTATCTTACTGTTTTGCAAAGTATCTGTTTTTACTTTTGTAAACTAAAAATATTGGAGTTTTGTCAAAGCAATTCAGAAGCTGCTTATTTATCGAAGAGAGATATCATTTGGATTTTTTAAAAATTAACTGATTGTGATTTTACACGTTTGTCATAATATTGTCAGGGGTTGACCCAGGGGGCACTGGTTCCTCCCAAAATCAAGATTTAAAGAAAATGAAATGTAATTTTTCAGGGTTTTTTCACAAAAAGAACTTGCTATTGTATGCCTACAGGTCCTCAAACAGTATAGAACATCAAAATTATTTCTTTCCATGGGTTATATAAGTCTTATTGTGCTTCTAGTTTCGCTCCTGGCGATTAAAACAAATCATACATAAAAATTAACATTTAAAAAAAAAAAGTTAAAATGCTGTTTTTTTTATATATTTTGCGAAACTTCAAGAGATTTGGACATTTGGGGCAGATTTTTGATTTCAAAGCAATTTTTTCTACGAACATTTGCTACCAATACAGCACTTTTTCCACCACAGGCATTTCGAATTTTTAAAAAAAGTTAATATCTACCCACCCTAATGAATGTCCCCTAATTTTCTTTATTTACAACTAATATCGAAATAAAATCTCACTAAAAGCATAAAATTTACAAAAATTCAAGTTTCGCTTCCCCCGTTAAAAGTTGTGAGGTCTCAGGCAAAATCAAGTCGGTTGCTCTGTAGTTAGCATCTTGGGAACAGGGCCTGATTACTGAATAGCAAGGGCGTATTTAAGGGGGGGGGGCCGAGGGGGCCCGGGCCCCCCCCGAAATCGAGAAAGATTTTTTCAAAAGTAGGTGTTCGGTTCGTGTTTGCTCAAAAAAAAAAAAAAAAAAAAATCCTTAAGAAAAAAAGTCCACTCTCTATTAACATTGTTTTCAAAGATGTATATAAGGGAAAACTCCAGAGGTAATCCCTCCTATGTCCCCCCCCCCGAAAAAAAATTCGGATTTTTTTTTTTTTAAATAAAGGTAGTTATTATTATTCGGTTTAAGTTTACCCTTAAATTATTTACATACTTTTAGCTTGAAATACATAAATAAATAAATAATTATTGCTAATAATAATTCGTTAGATGGCACCAGGCAGTGGTGCAATCCAAGAGGGTCAGGGAGCCCTTGTGCTTTACTCAAAAGAAAAAAGAACGGGTCTTGGGAAAATGAAGATATTTCAATCAGAAAACGCATAGAAAAAATACAAATCATTTTGAATAGAAATCTTTAAATGCAAAATATTTAACGTAGATTATTAGTCAGCAGATTACGTTTCTCTCTTTCTTCTCATTCCTCCTTTTTTTCTAGTCAGTCAGGAAATAAGAGTCTTTAAAATCATGCTACACTCAATAAATTTAAAATAAAGTGTAATCATTTCTCCCCGGCAAGAAATTTTAAAATAAAGTGTAAGTATTCCCCCCAAGGTTCTTTTTTTTTTAATAATCAACAGCGCCGCTAGATGAATTGGCGTGCGGACATAGTTGACCTTTTTTTTTTATTATATCTGTACCTCAGAACCAGACTAACGTAAGTCCATTATCGTCATTTTTCGGTAGAGGGGAAAAACGATTGTCGAATACATCGTTTTTCCCCTCTACTGAAAAATGACGAAAATGGACTTACGTTAGTCTGGTTCTGAGGTACAGATATGAAGAAATACAGCGCGCAAGCAACCCTGGATGGGCTCTCGCAGAGCACAAAAAAAAAGGCAGTTACGTGGAAGAGGGGGAGGAAGTACAATCCTTGAATCGGTCCAAGACAAAATCCCCTTGCCTGCCGCGAGGGGGGGGGGGGAGCATCCAGTGAGGAGAATTTTCCGAAACTCAACTGAAGAAAGTGTGTTTGTTATCTGTTAAGCCATTTTCTTGTCATCACCTTCTTTGTGGGACAGCAGACTGTTAGTCGGAAAAAGGGAGATTGATGAGATGTAATCAGACTTATAACTTCAGGCTCTGTATTTCCAAGTAAACAAAGTAAACAAGGCCCTCAAATGCAATGCCACACATGGAGACACAGGGCGACACATGTTTTACCTTCAGGGAAACTAGTGGGTCCTTTATACTAGAATTCTAGACTTGAAAAGTTCCGATGAAAGTTGACCCTTATCTGTCGCAAAGTGACAGAATGCTTGCTAACGAGCAATATTGGTTGGAAAATGGATTGCCAGCAGTTAGGATGTCGTTTGTTCAAGTGTCCACACAGTTGACATGGAAAGTTTTCCTGGAGCTATTATGGAGGGTGAGGGGTCTAAGTCTATCGTTACAACCGGAAATAGGCAAAATACTATACAGGAAGACAAACTGGTTCGAAGGTCCACTCAGTCGTTTTCTTTTATTGGGTCCCAACCACACGTTTCTCAGCGAAGAGAAGATTCATTTTGAAGAAATAAACTGAAATAGATTAAAATTTTCTGAGGTAAGTTTTAAATTTTCGTATTTAAAATAGGTGACTGAGTTTTCCCTATTTTCTAGCATTTCTTTTTTAAATCATTGATGCAATTATTATTCTTACGATTTGTTCTTTTCTGTATTTATAAATTTTAAAATTCGCAATGAACTACATGTATGCAATAAAATTAACTCATCGACCAAGACGGAGAAAACGTTCTTTAAATGTTTTGTTATAAAACAGAAATACCTGAAGAACTGTGTTTATTTCTTTTTTTTTTTTTTTGCTTTCTGTTTTTTAAGTTTATGTATAGTCGATAAAATTTGCAATATCAAGCGAATATTTTGTTAATGTATGCAAAATTATTCAAAATTTTGTGAATACTTTAACTGTCTTTCTTTTATTATTTTTGTAACCATAACTAAATGATGCTAGATTTAGGATTTTAATCATCTTTTTTTGTTTTTCGCTTATTATTATTTCTTTAGAAGCTATTTCATGCACTGTTATTTGAGAATTTTATATACGTGGGACTAGTTCATATTTGTGTGGTAATTTTATTTATGATAAAAGATATTAGAGAAAAATATTTAGATCCTCCCCCTTTCTGAACGCGTCGTTGCATATTGTGCCGGCGTAACGGTTTTTAATTTTCGAGCGCAATATAATTGCACAAAAATATTATAGTTATGTCATTAAGCTAAAACAACAAAAAGTAACCAAACAGAAGTAGAAATTTGAACCTTCAGTTTCAAAAAAACAGAGCTTAAAATTGCATTCTTGAAGCTTCAATGCCGCAAAATTTCGGGGCACAGCGCCCGAATCCTGCCTTTTCTCTTGACGGTATTAAAGATAACCTAAATAAAAATGTTTTTAAAACATTAAGAGCAAGAATCTGAGAGAGTGTCACGCCTGTGATTCATGACCTCTCAGATTTTCTCCCAAAAATTACCAAATGTTTATTATCTTATTGAAAGACCAAATCCAGAATGTTTTGCTCTAAAGTTGAGTTGTTTAGTTTTTATGGACCCCTAAAGATGAAGGTGCGGCATCAAAAATTAAGCGGATTTTCAAGACAGGGAAGTTGCCGTGAGCCAAAACTCTTACCAGGAACTGTTTAACTCCAATTTTCTTTTCGTATATGGAATATAGAAGGTTGAAACTTTACAAAATGAATGTTAAATTTGTGGTAAGTTGTTGCCGTAAGGTCAGTGAAGGCCCTCAAAGCAAGGCATTTTTGACGTTTTTTAGCGTTTTTGAGGTCCAAAAACAGTTTGTACATTTCAGTTGGCACGGCAAAAGTAGTGTCGTTTGAAAGACCAGTGTAAGCACTTTAAAATAATGTATAAATAACCGAGAAAAGTTCAACGTGCTTTTAGTTGCGTAAGGCCGAAATATGAAAAATGTCATATTTTACCGATATTCAAACGGTCATAACTTCCTCTGCCAACAACATATTGAAATACTTTTTTTGCCAATGTCATACTCTATTCTTTGTCTTAACAGAACAGTTGAGTCCTTTGAGGCGAAATGTGAAAAAAATTTTTACAAAAAATTTATATTTTCCTGTACATTTTTTGTAAAAAATTTTTTTACATTTCGCCTCAAAAGACTCAACTGTTCTGTTAAGACAAAGAATAGAGTGTAACATTGGCAAAAAAAATATTTCAATATGTTGTTGGCAGAAGAAGTTATGACCGTTTGAATATCGGTAAAATATGACATTTTTCATATTTCGGCCTTACGCAACTAAAAGCACGTTGAACTTTCCTCGGTTATTTATACATTATTTTAAAGTGCTTACACTGGTCTTTCAAACGACACTACTTTTGCCGTGCTAACTGAAATGTACAAGCTGTTTTTGGACCTCAAAAACGCTAAAAAACGTCAAAAATGCCTTGTTTTGAGGGCCTTCACTGACCTTACGGCAACAACTTACCACAAATTTAACATTCATTTTGTAAAGTTTCAACCTTCTATATTTCATATACAAAAAGAAAATTGACGTTAAACAGTTCCTGGTAAGAGTTTTGGCTCACGGCAACTTCCATGTCTTGAAAATCCGCTTAATTTTTGATGCCGCACCTTCATCTTTAGGGGTCCATAAAAACTAAACAACTCAACTTTAGAGCAAAACATTCTGGATTTGGTCTTTCAATAAGATAATAAACATTTGGTAATTTTTGGGAGAAAATCTGAGAGGTCATGAATCACCTCATAATGCTAGGCGTGACAGTTTCTCAGATTCTTGCTCTTAATTGCGAAACATTTCGGGAGAGAGTCCTTGCTAACGTTACTACCAAAAATGGTCTAAAGTAAAGATGGCTTAAGGTTTCAATTTTGAAAAAAGGTAGCATAAATAATTTTAATTTTGAAAAAAGTTTTGGAGGGAATTTTAAAACTTCGTAATTTTCTATCTTTTCCAAAAATTACAATATTTTAATTCAATTTGAAAATTTCTACTTGTTTTACAGTAATAGCGAAAAAAAAAAAACTTGTAGGGGGGGGGTTAAGCTTGATTATTTGGGCCCCCTCCGAAATAAAAACCTATATACGCCACTGCTGAATAGGCCAACTAGGCCTCGGCCTAGGGCCCCCACAATTTAGGGGCCCCCAAATGGCTAAAATTGCTGTAGTCAATGACTAAATTTGTTTAATCCTATGCCTGAAATTGTAAAGCCTCAGTACAGGGGCCCCAAAAAAGTATTTAACGTAGGGTCCCGTGATATCTTAATCGGGCCCTGCTTGGGAAGTATCTGTTGTCAACCATTTAATTCAACTGATTTATAACTGATTTAAAGTGCTATTTAAATCAAGTGATTTTTTTTTTAAATCATTGATTCAATTCATTTTTAAACTTAAAACCTAGAAATTTAAATGAAAATTTTAAATTTCATTAGTTCTGACTTTTTGTTAGTCAGTATAACCTTTCTTCCTTTAATATTGATTTTGTTCCTAGGGTTTTTCCTCACTTGACCAATTTTATCTATTCAAATTCTTCCTTTTTCTAACCTAAAAATTCTACTCTTTGTAATTGGACACTTTTATATTAGTTGCTATTTTTTATTAGAAGCTACTGAATTCAGGACGTTTTTAAAATGCTAACAATGAGGACATATTTTAGGCACAAATCTAAAAATTGGGTGTGTAGAGAAGTCCTGGAAAATTAGGCCTATTGGTATAGTGTTGCATATTTGTACAAATTGCAAAAAAAAAAAAAAAGAAACTTAAAATAAATACTGCATGAATTCTTGTAAAAAAATTTTAAAGCGTGTGTGCATAAAAAAAGAAAAAAAAACCCAGTTGTTTAAAAAATGTTTGTCACAAATAAAAAAGTTGAAGTTTGTGATCAATTTTTTTACTATAGTTGTACATACAAACTTAATATATGGATTTTCATACTCTTTTTACCACAATGTGCACACATAAAAATTTATAGCTATCTGATTTTAAAATACATTGTTTATAAATATGGAATATAACTATTTTTTCAAAAATCCTATATGCGTTTTTAAATAAAATAATTTTAACTGTAAACATTATTTTTATTTATCTGTATTTTATGTTTCCATCATTTAACTTTATTTTGATTTTTATCTGATACAAAACAGACCAATTTAAAAGACAATAATTGAATCTTAAAAAGCACAAATTGACAGGAAACTGCAGGCACGTGTTTCAGTATTAGAAGAAAAGTCATTTTCAAAGCAAAAGAAGTGAGCTTATGGATGAGTGGCATGTAAGTTCTTCAAATGTTTCGTAGCAGAAATCCTAAAAACGCAACTTTTAGTAATCTTAAGTTATATTAGGAGAGATTACTTAGGGATTGAGGGAAACTTGGAAATTTTCCACATTTAAATGCATATAAAGCGTAACTTTAGGCAATGTTTAGTGCGTCGTCAAAGTGTTAATGGTCCGCTTTTAAATTCATATTCGGGCACTACATTTGAATTAGCCGCTCCGGGACTCAGTGTGTAGTTGAGTATATCAAATGGCTTTGTCAAGTTACAGCATTTCTGCTAAAGGTTCACTGTACAAAATGAATGTTGTTTTTACAGCGTCATACAGCTAATTTTACGGTAATAAACTGTACAATTGCTAACTTTACAGTAATAAACTCTAAAATGGCTAATTTTATAGTAATAAACTGTAACACTGCTAATTTAACAGTTTATTACCGTGCATTTTACAGTTTAAAACTGGAGCCTTTGCTGCCAGTATGATACTGTTGTTTTTACAATTTAATACAGTTACATTTTGCCGCAATAAACTGTAAAATTTCTTACTTTACAGTAAAAAACTGTAAAATTGCTAGTTTTGCAGTTTATTACTGTGCATTTACAGTTTTAAATTGGAACCTCGGCTGCCAGAATTATACTGTAAAATCAACAGCTCAGTGGAAAAGGAAAATACTTTGCTTAGTTACTTTTATGCAGCCTCAAGATATGCTATACGTACTTTTAAAAGTTCACCAGGCCTGGAAAGCTTTGTATGGCATCAAACTAGGGTAGGGGTGGGGCAGGCCCGTCATTTAGGGGGGGGGGCAGGGTGGTCATATGCCCCCCCTGACTTTGGGAAATCAATGCATTGGCATATAAGTGGGCGTGGTTTTTGCCACTTTTTGGCAAATTTTACATTGTGTATGCACCCTTTGCCCTCCCCTGGAAAAATTTGAAATGACGTCCCTGGGGTGGGGTGGGGGGTGGGGGAATCTGCATATTTCTAAAAAAATTTAGAGGTTTCATTTCATGAGATACATATTTCAGTCAAGTATTTGAAACAACGAAGGTTGTAAATTCGATTGCTATGAAAGACGCAGGCAAGAAAGAAACGTTAAACTTCAAAATTATAAGTGAATTTCTTTATAACGAGGATTTCTAGCTGGGCAAGTTTTAAGATAAAAGTATCAGTAAGCACGTGAAAGTGTTTTAAAGATTGATGAAATTTGCTTTAATCCAGCCTTTTTCAAGCTTTTTTGACTCGCAGACCGGTAAAACTTTTGGAGAAATTTCGCAGATCTGTGGCATGTTGTACTTTTTTTTCCTTCAAATAAATAAATAATCATAAAAATAAATAAATAAATAAATAAATAAAACAAAAATGAATAAAGTAAATAAACTTTTGAATCGTGAACAACTAAACATGTATGACAAAGTTTGTGAACTGGTGTGTTTTTTTTCTCTCATTTCTTCTCTTTTTTACAAAACTGACACAAAACTCGCAACTCCAGAGCTCAAATACGCTACCTTGTGGTGATTTGCAAAACTCCTTCTAAAGGTAAAACATTGCATTCCACCTGAGTTGGCAACGGTAGAATGCTTTCTTTTTGTTTCGCTGAGAATATACAAATACAAATACAAATACAAATGTGGCGACCAGCAGCAGGCTCTGGGCCCAACTTGGCTGGTCCTAGTCAAATTAAAGACCCCAATGAAGATCAATGGCCCTCTTAAAGCCATCTACTCCATTGCTCTTTACCGCCTCTTCCGGTAAGCTGTTCCAAGTTCCCACTACCCTGCTAAAATAGTAATTTTTTCGAATTTCAAGATTAGCCTGAGATTTAGACAGCTTAAAACAATGACCCCTTGTCCTGCTTTCCGTGCGAAAATCTAACCCCGTAACATCATTCATTTTAATAAATTTAAACAACTGAATCATGTCCCCTCTGGCTCTCCTTCGCTCAAGACTATACATATTAAGCATTCTAAGTCTGGAATCATAGTCTAAATTAGAAAACCCATTTACTAACCTTGTAGCCCTTCTTTGTACCCTTTCCAATAAATTAATGTCTTTCTTCAGATAAGGAGACCAAAACTGAACAGCATACTCCAAATGAGGTCTTACCAAACTTCTATATAGAGGCAGAAGAACCCTCTTAGATTTGTTTGAAATAGATCTATTAATAAACCCAAGCATCCTATTGGCTTTGTTACTAGCTATGCTGCACTGTTGACTAGACTTGAAATCCTGATTTATTAAGACACCTAGATCCATAACATTATCTGCCCTACTAATGACTGAACCCTGTAAATAATAGCTTGTATGCTTATTTCCATGACCGAAATGCAGCACTTGACATTTCCCAACATTAACTGCCATACCCCACTTGTCTGCCCATTTAGTAATATGATCCAAATCCTGTTGCAGCTGATTTATTTGTTCGTCATTTTCTACAACCCTCATAAGTTTGACATCATCAGCAAAACAATTCATGTTTCCAGAAACATTTTCATGAATGTCATTCATAAAAATAATAAACAAAAGGGGACCTAAAACTGATCCTTGGGGAACCCCACTTAAAACCTCACTCCATTTAGAATAGTTACCCCTAACAACTACTCTTTGTTTCCTTCCTGTCAGCCAATTCCTAACCCAAACTAGAATTTTACCTCCTACCCCTATACCAGCTAATTTACTGAGTAGTGCTACATGCGGTACCTTATCGAAAGCTTTTTGAAAATCTATGTAAACAACATCTACGCATTTTTTGCTATCTAAAGCCAAGGTAACCTTGTCGTAGAAATGTAATAAATTAGTAGCACACGATTTACCTTTTCTGAAACCATACTGCAAACTACTCAACAGCCCATTATTTTCTAAGAAATTCATAATCTTAATTTTGATCAATGTTTCAAAAATTTTACATACTACTGAAGTCAGACTCACAGGCCTATAATTTCCTGCATTACCTCTAGACCCTTTGGGATGGATGAAATTCCGAGTAAGGTCAATTGTGGATCACCATTTGGATTTTTGTAACAAGTGAGTGTCATTACTTTAAAAAAAATGTCTTTTTACAATACAGTCAGACTTTTAGCGATCAATTTTTTTAGAACTTCTAGTTAAAATTTTGCGATTTAAAATTAATGCAATCTAGAAAATTCTTGTTGTCGATGTACATTTTTTATAGATTTTAACTTGAAAAATAATTCTATCGTTAAAAATATCGGTGAAATTTCAAATGGAGTTCTAAATTATTACTAAGCCTTTTCACTGACAAATTTCTTACAGAACAGTTCCTTTTTAGCATTTTACAGAATACCAACAGAGTGTATTATTAAAAAAGAATTTCTACAGTACTTTCAAGATCAATTAATTCTTATAGCACCTGCATGAATTCTAAAATTATCGTTCGTAGCATATTTTTATTGACCAAAAGAAAGAAGGGGAAAAACTCGCAGAAAAGAATAAGATACTATGCGCTTTGAATAAATTTCTAACGTTTAGTAATATTCGTTGATTTCTCATCGCCTTTATGTAGGCCAGACTACCCGCAAGACTTAACAAATTCATTTCTAAAGAATCAAGTAGCTTCCTCTATAGCTCGTTGGAGTTTCGAATAAATAATTGAAAATAAATTTGTAAAAGCATACGATAGCGGTAAAACTGGATGGATTCTAGTAAAATAAAATATATAGTTCCCTAGTTCAAGTAGTCTAGCGCTGATTAGAGACTATTTCTTGTTAAAATACCCCTTTTTACTAATCAGACTGAAGGTGCTAAGAGTAAACAGTAAAACGTGATTATGTCCGTTCTGAAAGAGAAAGTCAGTCGCTTTAAATAAATTAGTCAAAATTGAGCAGAACTGATTGATTAGTGTAATTCAGCTTTTTTTACTTTCTTTTTACAAATCAGACTGAAGGTGCTAAGAGTAAACAGTAAAACGTGATTATGTCCATTGTCCGTTCTGAAAGAGAAAGAGTCAGTCGCTTTAAATAAATTAGTCAAAATTGAGCAGAACTGATTGATTAGTGTAATTCAGCTTTTTTCACTTTGAACTCACCTTTTTCTTGAAGGAAATGAGCAGACAAAAGGAAATCAAAGCATAATCCTATTCGACATTACGAATTTTTTTTGCACCTATAATTTATTACGATACAAACAACAAACATTAGAAAAGGTTATGAATTGTAAGGTTGCTAATGTATTTTTTTCTTTCTTTCTTTCGGTTCTCTGACATATATTTTATGAGCAACAGGCAACAATACTTTAAAGCATAGCAAAATAAATAATGTATAAGAATATATATATATTTATTTGACTAAAATTACGACTTTTTTTTGATTAGGCAAAAAGTGATCATTCACGGTACTCATGCTAAAGTTCCAGGATGCCCTAGAGTTCCTTTGGGCCTTAGGGCCCATAATGAAGACTTCTGGATTAGTGGAAGGAAATGTTCTTGATGCAGATGATAAATCATAGTCCTTACATAAAGAGTTAGGAAATACTACTTCTGTGAAATTTTATGGATAGAAAAAATCGCGTAATAATAGAACAACTAGTAAATGCCTATTCTCAGTTCCTCATGGCCCGACAAACTGAAAGTGAGGCCCAAGATCGACAATGCTTTGGAGGCCCCCCTCTACGTTCTACCTTATAAAGTCAAAGAAAAAATATTTTAATTTTTCGCAGTGGGTCAGTACTAGTAATTTCTGAGGTCATTGTATATAGCTCTGCACCGTCCTATGCAGTAGCAGTGTATGCATTATGTCTAGCACTGATACTGCTTTTTATATCCATTTTTCCTAACAGTTTTATAGCTAATTTTCAAGAAAGAAATCTTTTTTTTTGCTTGCACAAAATGAACTAAATGAGAGAAATACTATTGAAGTATCAAAACAGTTTGTTTTTTCAATTAATAAATAAAATTTTCTCTTAAAAATACAGAATTGTTTAATGCTGTGCATCAGTTTTTAGAAAAATTAGGGGACACAGTCCCAGACCTAGTTAGCCTGTGCCATAATCAGGTCCTGCAATTCCGTTCAATTTAAATTCAGAAACTTGCAGCATGAGACCGAATTATCACCCTTCGTGCCACATAAAATGATAATGTAGCATTCGAGATAAGTGCCTTGTGCTCTCCCCCACACATTGTGGGCAGCCTTTTAAAAACAGGATCTGACGCCCGCGCGAAAGCGGAAGCTGAGTCTTTCATTCCAGTTGTGAGACTGGGCAGCAAACTTTCCGCAGTTCTGAAGCAATTAATAAGTTAAAAACAATTATAATTAGCTATGTTGTATTAATAAGCACCCGGGCAACGCCGGGTAATAATTTAGAAAAGAATGTATAAATATATATATATATTTGACTAAAATTACGACTTTTTTTTTTAATTAGTCAAAAAGTGATCATTCACGGTACTCATGCTAAAGTTCCAGGATGCCCTAGGGTTCCTTTGGGCCTTTGGACCCAGTATGAAGACTTCTGGATAAGTGGAAAGAAATCTTGATGCAGATGATAAATCATAGTCTTTAGATAAAGAATAAAGAATTTGGAAATACTACTTCTCTTTGATGTGAAATTTTATGGACAGAAAAAATTGCGTCTTAATAGAACAACTTGGAAATGCCCATTTTCAATTCCATTCAATTTAAACTCAGTAACTTGTGGCATGAGACCGAATTATCACCCTTCGTGCCACATCAAATGATAATGTAGCATTCGAGATAAGCACCTTGCTCTCTCCCCCACACATTGTGGGCAGCCTTTTGAAAACAGGATCTGACGCCGCTGAAAGCGGAAGCAGAGTCTTTCATTCCAGTTGTCGTCAGACTGGGCAGCAAACTTTCAGCAGCAGTTCTGAAGCGGCTTCCACCAAGCGAAGTGTGTCTGTGGGTCTTGTGCAGTTAGTTTCGTTCTTTTCTCTTTTCCGTCGTGGTCTCTAATGTAAACAATAGGGACAATGCGTTGTGTGGAAAGAAACGGGGAACATGACGAGAGGGTGTGCGAGAAAAAATAGTTGCTGAAATTCAAAAGTTGTATTTTTGTGGTGACGAAAGTGAAGACAACCGAAAATGTCTCGGACTAAAAAATTGCATTTCTTGTTTCTGTCTATGTTTTGTTTTGGGCAAGGTGAGTGTTCTTTTTTTGAGCTTTCTTTTTAGAATTAAAATTGGATTCTTGCGTACACACAAAAGTCAGTTACTTTTCTTATGAAATGAACAAAATTGCAAGGGGGAAAAAAAAAACTGCTGACACGTGTTTTGGTGTTGTAAGGAACTCTTTTCTCGGTGCAAAAGAAGTGAGGATCCGAATAAAAGGGTCCTTTTCAACTCTTCGCTCAATTATTTTGCATTAAGAAATGGGCTATTGACTCCAAAACCCCTGTCTGGATTTTTTTTCTGCTTTGCATCCATCGTTTCCACCCCCCGAGATATCCGAGATTTCAGCAAATTTATTTGCTCAATTTTTAATGCTTATCTTTATTTAGATTACGTGTTTCATAAAAAACAAATGATGGAATGTCTAAGTATTAATCAAAAATTAAAATTAAAATAAAACATTGTCCACTATAACTTCCCAAAACTTGAGCAACATATTTGTTGCCTCAAGCATATCATTTTTATCAGATGTTTTTATTCATATTTTTATGATTTTCAGAAAAAAATTTATATCACACGGGACAAAAAATTTGAAAAATATTTTTAGAAGAATGTTTTAAACTGAGAAATTAAGTTCACAATTTTCGCTAGAATATTTTTTAAAGAGCAAAATAAAACTCTGATAATGAATTATATTCTTCGCCCTTTCAAATAAAAAAATAATGTTCTTCTTTATAAATTAGAGTTTTCTCTTTCCAATAAGCAAAATAATGAACTGAATTTTTATCTCTTTAAATGATGCTCCCTTTCGAATGAAGGGAATAATGTCGTTATGATAAATAAGATATTTCTCTCATTCAAATAAGCAAATTAATGAAATATATTTTCCGCCCTTTCAAGTGAAAAAATAATGTTCTAATAATGAACTTGATTTTTCTCCCTATCAAATGTTGTTCACAATCAAATAAACAAAATAATATCCCAACAGTAAGTTATAAAAAAAAACAGCCATCCATTTTTTTGTTTTTCCATTTTTTTTTTTTGTTTTTTATAGATTGGTTTCTCTTTCAAATGACCAAAATAATGAACTGGATTTTTCTCCCTTTGAAATGATGCTTCCGAATCGAATAAACAAAATAATATTCTTATAATAAGCTAGATTTTTCTCCCTTTGAAATGATGCTTCCGAATCGAATAAACAAAATAATATTCTTCTAATAAGCTAGATTTTTCACTCTTTGAAATAAGCCAATTCATGAAATAAATTTTTCCTCTTTTCAAATGCACAAAATAATGTTCTAATAATGAACTAGATTTTCCTTCTTTTCAAATGATACTCTCTTTCAAATGAACAAAATAATGTCACATTTTTTTCAGCAAATTTGTTCTCCCTCTTCCTCTTACTCACAAAGTGTCACACTTGTTTTTCTGGTCGAAACCGTTTTCATCCTAGAGCCGAAAAATAACCCTATCGTGCGCTCTAGTTTTGTTCTTACATTGCGATTGCATTTACTACAGCATTTTCATCGATGTGCAGTTTTAGGTACAGTTCTTTACAGATTAGACTGTATAGACAGGAACCGAACTTAAATTTTCGGGAGGCGGAAATTCTGAATTTTTTTTACCGAATTATAACATACGAGTAAGCACATATAAGTACATTTAACAAAAAGAACATTCGGGCATTTTAAAATTGCAGTATTGCATTTATGTCTTCAATTTTTTTCGAATTCTCCAACAAAATTTGCCAAATAAAAAATTATTTGGGCGATCACAGTGACCTCCAGTGACCTATCATCGGGACGCCCTAAATACATCTGATTGAAAAGGAGACATTCGCGCATTACAAAATTGCAGCCATATTCCCAAATTTGCAGAATAAGGAAATTTTGGGAGGTCACAGCGACCTCCCTTGAGCTCCCATGAGAGCGCTTCTGTGTATAGATGCTCTGGCTTACTATCCGTTGATTTATAAAACGGGCCATGGTCAGGCGAGATGCCCCCTCTTCGATTCGTGGCTGGTTTAGCAAATTTTACTCAAGGGGTTGGTTATCCTTGTAAGAAGTAGTGAATTTTAATGCTAGTAGGAATACTGAAGACAATCGAACTTTTATCCGCCTGATTTCATTACATTAACATATACTGCGCATCGCTACGAGACTAATTTGAAATTTATTTATTTACGACTAATACGCGCAGGATGTTGCTAGTTATTGCTTAGGATATGACGTAACATCATAGGATGCAATCGAAATGATTGAAAGCTGTTGCAAAAATTTGTCAATTACAATAAATAAACACACTGTCCTTCATGTATGAGCAACGTAGAGCCAAGGGCCGCTGAGAGCAAAGGCCCGTTGTCAGTTTGGTCAACGTCTCCTCCCTCCTCCTTATACCAGAAAAAAAATATATAATTCATTCTACTCCTACTCAGAGAAGGGCCTTCCGCTGGCCCGGACCTCTAGTTTCTGACTAGGCAGACATGGCCTCCCGTTGGCCCTGGCAACGTAACAGAATAAAAAGCAAATTTGGAATGAAACATTAATTCTTTCGGCTCGGAGTTGCAGAGAAACCTATTCCCAATGAACTGAAATGCAGATATGAGATGAAGTACAGCAGAGATGTCGCTTCCAGTTTCTGTTATTTCCTGACTTAAGTTCAGCATTCTCACTGAATGATTTCATGAAGAAAGTGAGAGTCGAAATGACAGGAAATAAAAGTACACTGCCCATAAAATCGCACACGAAGATAAAACACTTGAAGAGATAACAAAAGCAGCATCTTATCAATTGTGCGGTATAAATACACAAGAAACTGTAATATTCCGAGTGGTTACACACTTCAGTGTTAATATGAATCAAATTCCTGTTTCCTATGACGAAACCTGAACGTGCTGTTTGACAAGAATGGGCTGAGTTACGGTCTTTTTTAGGACATAAATGATCAATAGTTCATTATGTTTTCTATTTTGTGCTGGAAAAATTCACAGACAGTAGTGCATCGACATTAAGTACACATGTATAAATTATTAAAAACTAGGTGACCCGTGCGGAATTCCGCACAAAAAAAAAAAAAAACTCTAAACTTAAAATTTAATACGACAATTTTTATTGGCTTCATTATCTGCCCGAAGTTGCAGCGCAGTGTCGAAATCTATAAAGAAAAGTCCAGCGTAAGTTGGTGTAGTCCCTGCCGGAGGTTGCAAGTTCCCGATCATATGGTACACTTGACCATGTAGTTTAAAACAATATGGACCTCTGCCAGGAATGTTAACTGAGTCCACTTTGACTGAAGCGAAGGCCAAAGCATTGTTGAATTGTCTAATATTGTCTATGTAGTAGACACCTTCCTGTTAGTCTGCCTGTTGGTACCCTGTTCCTTGGCATTGTAAAATCTTGTACGTTTGCACAACATCGCCATCAACTGCCGTCGTTCTGACAACTTTTCAAAGAGATCAAAGACACGTTCACTTTTACAACTACTACAAAAGTGACACCCTATATTAAAATCAAATACCTAAGGCTACTACTAAACTAAATACTAACGTTATCGCAAAACTACCATAGTATTTTGAAACAATAAAAGTTACAATTAAGGTTTACCGAGCTAAGCCTTGGCTTGAAATGTCGCATTTAAAATTGATTTGAACAACAATGGTAACGATTTTAACAGTTGAGCAAAAAATGTAATTTTTTCAAACTTCAATCGCTTATAAGTCGCTTAAACGTGGATTTTCGAGATTCTCGTTACGCGGCGCTAGCGGAGAAACGTTCTAAAGAACGCATTTTTTTTAATCTTTCGAATGAAATCAAAATGGAGACGATACGACAATTATTTCGCTAGATAGAGTCAATTTTGTGCCCAAAAATTGAAGTTCGAATAAAAAACGAACCGACACTTTTTAGAGGGTGGGTCTAATTTTCGTCTATAGCCCGCGGGATAAGCTTCAAAATCATAAATTTTCATGCAATTCGATAAAGAAATAAGCGAGTTTCGACCGGGTATAGGATTCGGCTTAGAGAAATAATATATGGAGATGTTTTTTTTTGTGTGTGTACTGTTATTACTTAAATCACCTGGGAAATTGAACCGGAGTAATAATTTGTTGTTGTTAATTATCGGAATATTTTCTGATTGGAGAATCAGTTTGAAGATTTTTTAGAGTTAACAAATATGCCTTCATCCCGAGCTCCCACGCCTTTTAGTTTGAATTCTTTCGTAACAGTAGCTTACGAGTTTGTACCCGTATAATACGAACATTTTCAGACTTGTGCTGTGCCTGTGAATAGTCTTCTAATGAACGATTTTTAAAAATAATTTTAGTCCTGTACCATTTAACACTAAAGGTAGGAAACATTTAAGCACGAAAGAAACTTTTTTCACTGCTAAACACTTTGTTCTTTGGATGTTTAGCTGCCAGCAAGAAAAAAATCCAAGACACGTTATCACTTTTGAACTCGTAAAAAGTTTAAGTTCACACAAAAGAGAACTTTTCGTGGGGGATATTACGGAAATTTTAAAGGAACAAAAGCACCTACAGCAATAAAACGATCCAAAAATAGCTCTCCTTCACTTAGAAGATTGGAATATTTTTTCTTCTTCTTGGGAAAAAAAAAAAAAATCAAAGTGTTTTTTTTTTCCCACTATCAGACTTTAGGTCTTAAGAAAATGATAAAAACAAAAAAGTCTGTTAAAGTTTTGAGTAATTTAAGGAAGAGAAGGCCGTCTAGTAATAAGTAAAAAATTGTTTTGATTTTTTTTCAAGCGAGAAGCGCTGTCACGTACACGTTAAACATTATTAAAAATGTAACATAGCGCAGATTAAAACTAAGTTTAAGACGCAAGACTGACTCATAAATTAAAAATGAGTAGTTTTATGAATGCATTCTATTATCAAAGCTGTCCTCAATGTAATACAATTGGAAAAAAAATCTCAAATTGATTTAATTCGCTTGTGTGATCGTTGACATTATATAGTTTTGTTGTTGGATTTTTGTCTTGACAGAAACTTTGGGAAAAACTAATTTTTTGAACTTTATTTATTAATTTAACGTGTTATCTTTTTTCGTCAAACATGTTTCCGTAACAGCTATCATTTCCCACCTAAACTGCAACTTTCGATTCCTTCCGTTCGAATAAGAATAGAAAAAAACCCTTTTGTGCAAAAAAGTGAAAATGTATACAACGTTAAAAGTGAAGAGGATTGTGCAATCTTTCGTTCCTCCCTGATATAAATGACAGAAATAAGTGAAAATTTGATTTTCAGGCTAATTTAAAGTATTGAGATGAAGATTTGCTGAAATGAAATTAACAGTTCACTGAGCATGAGCACAGAAACAACTTTCTAAAATCAATTTCCTTTCTTTCCTCTTTTCTTTTCTAATTATTTTACTTCTATTTCATTTATCATGTGATACTACTTTTTCCACAACTTTTTATGTTATTAAAATAAATCCATGAACACTGACAATATACGAGGTAAGAAATAAGTAAACAAATTTATGCTTGAAAAGTAAAAGAAATAAAACAATGTAATAAAGCACAATGAACAGGAAAACTGCATACACGCGTTTCGGCGTTACTATGAGCGCCTTTTTCGATGCAAATAATTTTGATCAAAAAGGCGTTCCTCATAACGTTGAAATATGTGTATAGAGTTTTTTTGCTCATTTGTGCTTTATTACATTGCTTTTATTTAGTTTTTATTTTGTATACGAGATGTTAGAAAACATGCGCCCATCAGTTTAAAAATTCCTGTTTCCTTTTATCTCTAACGAAAAAAAAAGGAAGATAGTGTACTATAAGAAATATAATTAAAAAACTTCATCACAATAAATAAATATCTTGCGAATTCATTTGGAATCGATAATTGAAAATAACCGAAAAACATGCATTTTTTAATATAGTAGAGACTTTCGAAATTCTGATTCTCTCATTATACTAAGAAGGAAAAGTCGAAAGCTTGCTTGCGAACTGTTGGAATAAAATTTTAAGTTAATAAAGAAATATCGTTTAGTTTCACTTTTTGGGGTCTAAGTATGCTGAATTAGCTGAAAATCATGCAAAACTTAACATTTTAGCAGACTTACAAAATTCATATTCTTTCTTTGCACTTTCAACAAAAAAGTTGAAAGAGCGTATGCTAATTTTTCAATAAAACTTTAAACTGTCTTCTAGCTCTCATTTAGAGTCTAAATATGCGGTATTAGCTAAAAATTATGTAAAATTTAGGACTTCAATAAACGATCAAAATTCTTATTGTCTTTTTACACTGTCACGGTAAGGTTGGATGAACACTACGAAATATGAGTACAAAATTTAACCCATTAATGCCTAGCATCCCTTTTTAGGGACGGTCCAAAAAAGGGTCTGAATTTCCCCAAAATGAGCATTTCAACCAAATAATAGTGTTCAATTAGTACCTTGGTATTGCTTCAATTCGTTATTAACAGATTGCAGCGCATAACCATTGTAAAGTGTGTTCTGTAGCAGTTTTAAAATGATCTTTATCAAAAATGACATCGATCACAATCTCAAGAAAAAAAGCTAAGTTTTCAAAGTTATTCCCAGCTTCCCAGTTTATGTTAATTGATGATTTTATTTCTTCTTATAAAATGTTCTTTTAAATATTATATCGTAGGCAGAAAAACATTTTAGTAAAAAAAGTATGTACCCTCTGGGGTCTATCGTAACTTTTAAAGGACGATTTTTCTTTCCTTAATAAAAAAATTATTTTTTACATAATATTTTTTCATTATTTTTCCTGTCCATTAAACACTGTTTGTAACCAGTATGCAAAATATCTTTGAAAAAAAAAAAGTCAGGCATTAATGGGTTAAAATAATCAATACATATTTAAAGATGGAGTTTAAAAATGCAGAGTTAGATGAAAAATAAGTAAATTTTTAGGTATCAGTAATTCCTTGTACTAGAACTTATAACTAGGCGATGTTGTCGACATAGTTCTGTTTTTCTTCTAAAAATGGAGAAAAATGCAAGTACGGAGAAAAAATCTGCTAAGAGCGCAGAGGTGACAGCGCAGACTCCGCTCTTGAAATTTGTATGGGTGTTGCTTTGGCAAGTTTTACGGGAGGGGTCTTCAAACTTTTTTGCCATCGGGCTATTTTTAAAAATTTCTCGAGACTGCCGGATCAATAGCCTCCCTCCCCCCTCCCATATAGAGATAGCTCGTTATGCACATTGTAGTACAGAATCACAGGCTTTTCTTTAATTTGAAATAATTTAAATATGTCAGAACTACATTTGTATTTAAGCGTTGTGGCATTTCTAGCATTTCAAAACAAGTTACAATTTTTTAAAAATCAAATCTTCAGTTCTCATCCACTGGATGTGGAATTCTTTTAGCACCAAAACTAACGTTCATTAATCAAGGGGTTGAAAATTAAAATAATCAAAGATACTTGAAAATTGAGTCCGAGTGGGTTTATTTATTTCAGTAGCTCCCAATTCCATAACATTAAAAACTTCCAACTTAATCATCATTAGTTATCGTTCGTAACAAAATTACATTCATTACCCATTAGAAACATTTTGTGCAACCTTATTAAATCTCTTATTGACTTCGGAATATTCCCCAATATCTTGGTTCTCAAATTTCAAAGTCTACATCTCGTTTTTTTTTCTTCTCCCCAATTAGAGGTCCTTCCACGCTTAATTTCTATTGGAACCAATCATAAGAAAATATACAGAACTTTTCAAACATTATATTAAATAGAATATAGGAGCTGGACTACATGATGTCATTGCTTATTTTAACGATTGATGTTGCATTTATCCTAATATGGGCAATTTGAAACTCGCAAAATATAAGAAATTCTCACAGAGAGTTAAATATATCTGGTAATTATGACTTGACTGATTTGTGCATTTAAACTCTGGCCCGCAGCAGCGGGAAAGATTTTAGATGCTAGCGGTCCATGGGCCATATAGTTTGGAGACCCCTGTCTTTGAGTGGGATGTCGTGCTTGGGGATGGCGCTTCGCAGCTTTTGAGGGGATGCTCCTTCAAGCTGGGTGGATGAGAACTTCTAAATACATAATACACAGTCAGTCGAGGGGCAATGTGGAAGGTTTTTTTCACATTAATTTGAGGCAGGCTATCAATGCATTATTAAAAGAACTTTTCTCCTTTGGAGTCACGTGAGTAAAGGTCATCTCCAACTGGGCGTGAGTTCCATTCGTGCGGAGAAAGTGTCTCCTAACCCAGTAGTCATCATTCGTAACACAGTACAGTACAGAACCTTTTATCCGGGAACCAAAATACCGGGAAACCAGAAAACCGGCAACATTTTGTCGATTTTTCCCCCACTTTTTAAAATACGCATTTTCGGCAATTTCTAAAAAATGAAGAACTTTTTTTTTTCTTTTGAAATACCTAAATGAATATGAACGGTTTCTTCATAAATACCATATAAGTGGCATATAGCTCAGAAATTTTTAATATTGTAATATCTATAAGCACTTCTGGGTCGTTTCTCTTCAGATTTTAAGATGCATTAATATTTGTTATAGTAACTTGGGTTTCATAAACAATTGGCAAATATCGCTTCGTAGCAATTCAGAAAACCGGGAAATTCAGTTATCCGGGATAGCTGTGGTCCCAAACATCCCGAATAATTGGTTCTCTACTGTACTGCATGCATGGTGGGTCTTAAAAAAAGAAGAAAAAAAGTCGTTAAATTGTCTCCTGCAGTTTTCCCCATGAGCTCTGAATCAAAAGTTTGAGACAGGGCATAATTTAACTAACTGTTTCGCTTACAGTTTTTTAATTTGAAAAAAAATAAATAAATAAATAAATAAATTCCACTTCTAGTTTTTTAGAAGTTTTTCAAACGTAATTTCGATAATTTATTTTACTATGTTATTGTTGATTTTCCAAACTGAATCTTTAAAAATCTGTTTTAAAATCATTTACCACGGATTTTAAATTCATAACTAAATGGTCTACGTTTGAATTCTTTGCCCCCCTTATTTTGAAAAAAAAAATATTTGCGGCAACAGCAAAAATATTTATAATAACTAATAAAAGTTTATGTCTAAGAGGGAGAAGGGGAAAAATGATTCTTTAGATTAATACAAAAATACTCGAATTAGGAATTTGTTATTTGGGTCTGAATCCCATTTTCTTCCTTCAGTTTCATACTTTTCCAAAATATTGAGAAAATGTGTAAGAAATATTTTAAGTTGAGCATGACCTAAGGCGCAATACAAAAAATGGTGTATTCACTGCAAAATGCAAAAAAAAAAAAAAAAAAAATCATTTCTCTGAAAAAAAAAAAAGATAGGATATTTTTTTCTTTCTTTTTTCTTGTACAAAGATTAGTACTCAGTAAAAAAACATTAATTAAATTCCCCCATACATAAATGCGCTAATTAGTACCCTTTTTTCCCTTAAAAAGTAAAAATAACAACAGCCAAAAAGAATATTTTCCTGGTCAGAGTGAGAAGCTTTGAAGCTCGCAATTATTTTGAAATGATATTAATTAACAATAGTAATGTTTAATTTTACATAAAAAAAAAAAACTCAGGGCTTTAGTCTTAAATCCGCTCAATCATATTTAAAATGAGTGGGGAAAATGATCTTGAATAAGAGCCTAATTCCGTCTACACTGTAACAAATGAATGTTGTTTTTACAGTTTTTAATACATACAGCTAATTTTATAGTCATAAACTGAAGAAATTTGTAATTTTACAGTAATAAACTGTCAAATTTCTAGTTATACAGTACTAAACTGTAAAATTACTAATTTTACAGCAATAAACTGTAAAATTGCTAATTTTACAGTCTATTACCGTTCATTTTACAGTTTTAAACTGGAACGTCTGCTGTCAGTATCATACTGTTGGTTTTACAGTATAACACAGCTAAATTTTACGGCCAATAAACTGTAAAATTGTTAGTTTTGCAGTTTGCTACTGTGCATTTCGCAGTTATAAATTGGAATCTCGGCTGCCAGTATTATATTGTAAAAACAACAGTTTATTTTTTGCAGTGTAGTAATTTAAAAGCATTTGCCCATTATATGATCAATCAAGTATTTAGACAGATACGATATTCTAACATAGTTTTTGCAGGAAAAAAAATGCATGCTATAGCAAGTTATGAGTCCATTATATATATTATTAATGATATTTGTGTAATGTATTGTCTAAAACGTGCAACAGATACGATAAAATTATTCTTGATAAATTTTTCCTCTATTTTCTGTTTCGAAACAAATTCGTGTTCATAAGATTAAATCTGCTATTTATCCATTGTTTGCTTAGAGGAAGTCCTTAAACTTTAAAATATTCAATGTTATTGGCATTCTCAATGTTTTCATATTCAGGATTATTGGCCTTCCCAATGTTTCTGCCTGATTCAGAGCTTCAGTTTTTTTTTTGTAGTTCGTTGAAAGATTTGTCATCCGAATCGAATGTCATCTGTTTCGGTCACGATAACAAACTTTTAGCGAATGGTGTGTCTTGTTTATGTTTGAATTTAAATCTATAAAAAGAAAAAAAATAATTAAAATTAATTATAATAGTTAAATTTGAAATTTTAGAAAAAAATATTTACACTACACTGCAAAAAATGAACTGTTGTTTTTACAGTGTAAAACTGGCAACCGGAGTTCCAATTTAAAACTGTAGAATGCATAGTTGTAAACTGTAAAGCTCAGGGCCCGATTAAAATATCACGGGGCCCTAGGCCAAATACTTTTTTGGGGCCCCCTGTACTGAGGCTTAACGATTTTAGGCATAGGATAAAACAAGTTTAGACATTGACTACAGCAATTTTACCCATTTGGGGGCCCCTAAATTGTGTGGGGGCCCCAGGCCACGGCCTAGTTGGCCTATTCAGTAATCTGGCCCTGGTAAAGCTAGCAATTTTACAGTTTCTTACCGTAAAGTTAGACATTTTACAGTTTACTGCCGTAAAATTTAGCTGTTTTATACTGTAAAAACAACAGTATGATACTGGCAGCAGTGGTTCCAGTTTAAAACTGTAATATGCACGGTAATAAACTGTAAAATTAGCAATTTTACAGTTTATCACTGTAAAAGTAGCAATCTTACAGTTGAGTACTGTAAAACGAGCAATTTGATAGTTTATTACTGTAAATTTAGCAATTTTTACAGTTTATTACTATAAAATTAGCTGTATTATGTTGCAAAAACAACATTCATTTTTTTTACAGTGTCAAATACCCCCGGTTTGCTGCTTTTGGAAATAAAAATTTCTACAAAACTTAGTTTTATTAATTGAGATGATCATGAGTGCCCTGTATGAATTTACTTTAATGTTGGTTTTTGCTACTTCACTGAAAATAATGTGCAAAATGTGCGAGAAAAAGAGGAACGAAATGAGTACGTAAAAGAAATGAAATATTACACTTGTGAGTTAAATGGCAATTAGATCAAATGATTCAGCTCAGAAATTTTCTTTAAGAATATCTTAACAATTCTTTCTCCTTATTACTATTACTTGATTCGTTTCATTTACTACACCCAAATAAACATTTCACTAGTTTTATTAACGATGCTTAATTTCTCGTAAAACGTTTCTTAGTATTTTAAGTATTAATAATACACATGTAGAGTTTTCAATAATGTTCAGAAAGGCACATTTAACTTTCTGCAAGGAGAGAAGATGAGCGTAATTCCCACACTTAAAAAATTAATGTTGTTTTTACAGTATAATACAGCTAATTTTATAATAATAAACTGTAAAAATTGCTAATTTTACAGTAATAAACTAAAATTTTTTAATTTTACAGATGTAAACTGTAAAATTGCTAATTTTAGAGTTTATTACCGTGCATTTTACAGTTTTAAACTGGAACCTTTGCTGCCAGTATTACAGTGTTGTTTTTACAGTATAATACTGCCAATTTTACGGCAATAAACTGTGAAATTGCTAACTTTACAGTAAGAAACTGCAAAATCGCTAGTTTTACAGTTTATTACTGTGCATTTTACAGTTTTAAATTGGAATTTTGGCTACCAATATTATACTGTAAAAACAACAGTTCATTTTTCGCAGTGCATCAAAATAAAGTAATTTTACATAAATGTTTACAAACAGCATTTTTGCCAATCTTAATTAGGTGATATCTTTCTATACTAACTAGACAGCAACTTAACTTGACACTGGACGTCACTACGGGCGGGGCCAATAAGAGTTCAGAAGCAGTCAGCGATTTCCTCTAATTCGCCAAGTAAGCTGTGACGTTTTATCTAGCTCGTTTTTCATAGGCTAACGTCACGCAAACGTCACGATGTTTTTGTCAAGAAACGTTGCAGTGTAGTATAGGGTAGCATTCCTTCACACTGAATACACCAGATTTTTTTTTTAAATACCAAACTCACCCTCCTCAAAAAAGGGGGAGGGGGGAGGCTACCGAAGATTCAATTAATTTCATTTATTTCCTAAAATGAAATCATATTCTTAGATCAACCTTAATCTCCCAAATATCTTCATGTAACTCTGCTAGACAAAAATGGCTTCATAGTTCATCTGAAGAGAAAAGTTTACATCTTTCAGTTGAGAATTCATGAGTCTCAAAACCAAACTTGACGAGTTACAGTTGGTTTAAGTTCATTTTTATAGATGGCATATTTATCGTCAGAAATGTTTAGCTTGCAAAAACAAAATATCACACCGTTGAGCTTAAATCTGTAAGTCAAAGGTAAAAGAAAACGCGCAATTGTACACTGCACTCTAAATATCTCATAAAAACGCAAAATTTTAAACTTTAACCCATTAATGCCTGACATTTTTTTTTGCAAAGATATTTTGTATACTGGTTACAAATAGTATTTAATGGACAGGAAAAATAATGAAAAAATATTATGTAAAAATTAATGTTTTTATTAAGGAAAGAAAAATCGTCTCTTAAAAGTTACGATAGACCCCAGAGGGTACATACTTCTTTTACTAAAATTTTTTTCTGCCTACGATATAATATTTAAAAAGACATTTTATAAGAAAAAATAAAATCAGCAATTAGCATAAACTGGGAAGCTGGGAATAACTTTGAAAACTTAGCTTTTTTTCTTGAGATTGAGAACGATGTCATTTTCGATAAAGATCATATTAAAACTGCTACAGAACGCACTTTACAATGGTTATGTGCTGCAATCTGTTAATAACGAATCGAAACAATACCAAGGTACTCATTGAACACTATTATTTGGTTGAAATGTTCATTTTGGGGAAATTCAGACCCTTTTTTGGACCGTCCCTAAAAAGGGACGCTAGGCATTAATGGGTTAAAATGTCGCCCAATCTGGTAAATGCTATTACAGCTTCCTTAGCGGCATACCTTCGTTCTTAGAAACATTTCATTGCGTTAATTTCCCAAGGACGCCTAAATTATTCGGTGCAAACTTATATGCATAAACATTAAAGACAAATTCAAAGTTCAACCCCCCCCCGCTATAAAACACCGTTTTTCCGCATTCCTTCATTGGGTTTTTCTTTCTTTTTTTCAAAGATTTCTTCATATTTTAGGGTTAGCAATTCAATTTTCATGTTAAAAAAAGTAAAATTTTTTTTAAAGAAAAAGAAGAAGTAAAGAAGAGAAATTTTTGACTTTTCAAAATTAAATTAGACAATGACGCGCAGAAGAAAAATAAAAAAATACGTGAATTGCTTTGATCAACGCGTCGCGATAATGCATTTTTTTTTCATGATTTTTCATTTTTATTTTGCATATATTTCACACCATAAAATTCTTTTGCTTCAGTTAATTTTTGCAAATTAAAAACTGCAGAACTTCTTTCTATGTGGCATTGTTTCTCATAAAATATTTTAGAGTTCATTCAAGGGAAAAATATGTCTCAGCAAATTTTGGTCAAGTCATATCCGTGCGCTGTTCGTGTGAGCTACGTGCCATTCTTCAGAAATACTGATTTAATGAACAAAATGAATAAGCTATTGATTCTTTCGAAAGCAACCGCTAGTTAAAACTTTTGATATCCATCAAAAAAGTTTCAGAGAGAAAATAATATAATTTACAAGGTTCAAGGATCCCGGTGTTTGTGAAAAGTTAATTTCCCTCAAGTTGACAGCGGTACTTTTTAAACTTCGTTGTCGGTATTATGTAGTACTGAATAAAATAAACACTTTACTTACGGATGAGATAAAAAAAAAAGAAAGAAAGAAAGAAAAAAAAAAAGAAATAATAACATAAAAACCTTCCAAAAATCTTGATTTAAAAACTCGAGCATTGAACATTCATTTTCTAAAATCTTGATAATGATTTTAATTCGTATGAGCTTCATGAATTTTTGAGTTAAAAATTGTTTTGTTAGGAATGCACAAATTTTACGCACTTGACCAAAGTGCATAAAATTTTCAAACGCACAAAATTTTATTACCAAAACGCTACTTATTTAGTTTCAGACAAATTAAAAAAAAAATGCTTGAGATTTGTGATAAACAGATCAAATTTAAAAATACTAGCTAACTTTTTCACTTCCCTAAAACTTACTTTAGTGATTTATTTATTCTTTTTTTCACTCTTCCAACGAGATACATTTTATCTTTTAAAAAGCGCTTTGAAACGTTTTTTCAGCGCTCATTTCCTAAAATAAAATAAAATAAAATAATGAAAATATATAAATAAATACAACAAATTAAAAATAATAATAATAATGGAAAAAAAACTGCGATGGGAATAAATTAAATGGACCTTTTCAGTTTGAAGCAAATAGAGAGAAGTTATTTATTTCATTAAAACTACTTTTATATATCCCATGTGAACAGAAGTGCCACCCCAGCCCGAAAGGGTTTTTTATACCACAGACTAAAAAAGATAATTGAAGGGGCAAGGGTGGATAAAGGTGATATGTGACATTTGAATTTCGCCGATTTACACAAATTCAAATTAGTGTGTGTTCAATTGTGTTAACTCACAAACACAATTGAAGGGGCGAGTGAATAAAGGTGATATGTGACATTTTTTTAAATTTCTAGAAAAAGCTTTCAAAAAAAATATTACCTTATCACCTTTATCCATGGTAAAAATCAAGTTTTTCCAAAATTGTCACATATCACCTTTATCCACTTGCCCCTTCAATTCACTTCCAATGTTTATTACGCCACCAGAATAACCGCACCTTTCAGATGTTTTAACGAAGCACTATCCCAAACACCTAAACCTCTTTTGTTAAAAGATGATCATGAAAATGAATAGGGAGGAAAAAAAAGAGCCTATTCTCCACTCTTATTTATCTTTGTCCGGTTCGGGGCGGAAGTTACCGGAATTATTGAGGAAGTTTCCATGAAACATACTCAACACTATTTTTAAAACCATGTTCCGGATGTACACGCTGAATTTATGAGGCAATTTTCCAGCTAATGGGCATGTTTCAGAAGTACATTGTACAGGGCCTATCGGATTTCTGTTAAGTAGTAGGAGGGCTTTTTATTTTCTTCATTGTGTTATGTGTATGGCCGCAGTACTAAAAAGATCCTTAAGGGAAAATTAACATTAGTGTGCTTTGACAACTTCCGATAGGTAGTAACTTTTTACCTCAGCTTGATTTATCCTTACTTTTCCTATATACATAATGTACACGTTCGGTTGGTTAAAAATGATGTGAGAAAAAATATATTTATCTCCACATTGCTGCCTTTGTTACAACACTGCACTGTAAAAAGTAGATGTTGTTTTTATATAGTATAATACAGCTAGTTTTATTGTAACAAACTGTAAAAATTGCTAATTTTACAACTATAAACCGTAAAATTGCTAATTTTCCACTAATAAACTAAAGTTTCTGCTTTACTGTAATAAACTGTAAAATTGCTAATTTTTTAGTTTATTACTGTGCATTTTACAGTTTTAAACTGGAACCTTTGCTGATAGTGTTATACTGTTGTTTTTGCAGTATAATACGGCTAATTTTGTGGTAATAAACTGTAAAACTGTGGTAATAAGCTTTAAAACTGCTGATTTGTTGTAATAAACTGTGAAATTTCTAATTTTACAGCTTATTTCTATGCATTTTACAGCTTTAAACTGGAACCTCTGATGCCAGTATTATGCTGTAAAAACAACACTTTATTTTTTGCTGTGTAAGCAAAGTAAATTACCACACTAAAATTCACACAGCTTATTTGAAGCTTGCATTCGCAAGCTTCAAATAATTATTTGAAGCTTGTGAATGCAGTTGTATTCAATGAGCAATATTTTTTAAAAAATAATAATATTTCCCATTTTTTTTTCACAGATTCAAAATATTGAGTAAAAAAGAAAAAAAAAACTGAAAACCCTGTGGCGTTTTGTTTTTGCACTGTATTTTGAAAGTGTATTTTTGCCAAATGATCCCAATAATCAGTTCGATAAATCTGCATTAATTTGCTCGCATATTGACGGACAAAAATTGTAAAATTCTACGACCAAGGATCATAAAAAAAAACAACTTATAGATTAAAAAAAAATTTTAATCTCTGGTTATCTAATTCAGTTTTATTAAATTTTTCACTATACACTGACTGCAAAAACTATTACTTTAAAGCTCTATCTTTACTAGAAAAAAAAATTCTTAGGGATTTCATGGAAACTGGAAAAAAAAAAAAATCACCGAGAAAAAGTTCTCTAAAGTTTGCTTTTGAATTAGTTCACTGAGCGTTCGTGACCACTCATAACTTTTTTAATAATTGAGCAAGAGCGATGAAACTTTTTCCCGTGTATTTAAAGTTTTAAAATAAGCAATAAAAAATCGTCGGTTTGGTCATTTTTAGGTAATATCCTACTGAGGCTCCGAAATAACTACAACTCTTCAAAGAGGAATGATTTCGTACTTTCGTCACAGTAGAGCGACATTTATGTTTTCGTATCAATAACGTGCTCATCCTCCGAAGATCTTCCTTATGATGAACGAAGATTATTTTTTAAAACCCTTTAAAGACCAAGGGACAAATGTGTCCTCAAACTACAAAATTTATTTTATAAAATATCGAGAACTTATGTTTTTTCCCCCATATGATTGGGACATCAGAATCTTAATTTAGCAAAACAGTTTAACCAATTTTTAATACGCTTTTATTAGTTTCACTTGTGGGTATGTCTGTATGTAACTCTGAATAAAAGATAAAATTCACGTTCTTTACGCACATAAAAGTAATATATTTAATACCATTGTTAATACTAAAGGCTAAACTATATTACATGTTGATGTATTATAATTGTTTCAGTTATTTGTGTATGAAACTATGAATAAAAGATAAAATTCACGTTCTTTGCAAATATAAAAGTAATATATTTAATACTATTATTAATACTAAAGGCTAAACTATATTTAAAAGCGTATTTTTTAGTTTTTTAAAACTACATTTTGATTATTAACGTTACAATGCAGTTTTATTTTGAAATAATCGCAACTAAATTACACAATGATTATGAATCTGATTTCATAATTGTCATGCATTCTTCCCGTGTTCCTACTTTCATTGGAAAATTACTTAACCAATTTTTGAAGTTACACTGCAGTTTTATTTTGAAATAATCGAACTAAATTACACGATGATTATGAATCTGTTTTCATAATCGTCATGTATTTTTCACATGCTCCTACTTTCATTCAAAATTACTTTTATCTGAAAAAATCACACAATACATGTGGTTTCTTAAGCAACAAAATTTTGTCTAATACCCTTTTAAATTCGTGTTTTTAATGAAATATATTCAGCTTCACGTGCGGAATAAAATTACTGTCTTTGGCAGATTGGAACTCTAGTACTTAAGAGCAAGAATCTGAGAAACTGTCACGCCTAGCATTATGAGGTGATTCATGACCTCTCAGATTTTTTCCGAAAATTTACCAAATGTTTATTATCTTATTGAAAGACCAAATCCAGAATGTTTTGCTCTAAAGTTGAGTTGTTTAGTTTTTATGGACCCCTAAAGGTGAAGGTGCGGCATCAAAAATTAAGCGGATTTTCAAGACATGGAAGTTGCTGTGAGCCAAAACTCTTACCAGGAACTGTTGAACTCCAATTTTCTTTTTGTATATGGAATACAGAAGGTTTAAACTTCACAAAATGAATGTTAAATTTGAGGTAAGTTGTTGCCGTAAGGTCAGTGACGGCCCTCAAAACAAGGCATTTTTGACGTTTCTCAGCGTTTTTGAGGTCCAAAAACAGCTTGTACATTTCAGTTGCCACGGCAAAAGTAGTGTCGTTTAAAAGACCAGTGTAAGCACTTTAAAATAATGTATAAATAACCGAGGAAAGTTCAACGTACTTTTAGCTGCGTAGGGCCGAAATATGAAAAATGTCATATTTTACCGATATTCAAACGGTCATAACTTCCTCTGCCAACAACATATTGAAATATTTTTTTTGCCAATGTCATACTAGGGTGGTCACAAGTAACATGGGGAAATTTTTTTTTTCAACTAATCTTTTGCGGCACCCCCCTAAAATATGCCAATGGGCTAGAAAATGAGATTTGCAAAGTTTTAGCTTAATCGGATAATATTAACACGTGCCGCAAAGAGGGTAAAGTTAAGAAAAATAGCGATTTTTAGCCAAAAATCGTAGTTTTTTCCTCTGTAAAACCAAAACTATTCATCTTAGAAGCAATATTTGGATCTCATTTTGTAGGAAATTTTATTTTCTTTAAGTCTAATCTTATTTAAAGTTTCGAAAAAAATGATTAAATATTTTTCAGATCAGGCTGCAACGCAAATCCTCGAAATTGCAAGTAACATGGGGAAATTTTTTTTTCAACTAATCTTTTGAGGCACCCCCCTAAAATGTGCCAATAGACTAGAAAATGAGATTTGAAAAGTTTTAGCTTAATCGGATAATATTAACACGTGCCTCAAAGTGGGTAAAGTTACGAAAAACAGCGATTTTTAGCCAAAAATCGTAGTTTTTTCCTCTGTAAAACCAAAACTATTCATCTTAGAAGCAATATTTGGATCTCATTTTGTAGGCAATTTTATTTTCTTTAAGTATAATTTCATTTAAAGTCTCGAAAAAAATGATTGAATATTTTTCAGAATTTTTCAAGTCAGGTCAAATCTTCGAAATTGCTTTAAAAAAATAAATCATTAAAATGTAAATTAATAAGTTCTTTTAGTAAATTTGATGAAATCTACTGATAACGTTGACTTTTCAGAGAAAAAACAGCAATATTATTACGAATATATAATAAATTTATGTCTTTGAAACTCATAGATAAAATAAATAACTGCGAGTAAAGCTTATGAAATGAGCAGTACAAGCCATAAATGAAGGGCTTGGAGGATGAAGGGGCTAAGTTACATTTTAAAAAATGAACACTCTCTACAATGGTAAGCAATAGATACAGGTGAGCAAATAAAACTTGGTAAATCAAACAGTAGATATCAATAGACCAATTTCATTCGCACACTAATGACAAAACCAGAAAACAAAAAAGCTGCAATAATTACAACAATAAAACATTGAACTTTAATTACTCGCAATTTCTGTTTAGTCACTTAACCCTTTCATCTCTTAACCCCTTCAAATACAAAACGCTGCTTTCCTCCTTAGCGGTCAGAGCTGAATATTATCTTAAAAATCTCTGCCTTGTTAGGGCTTTCGACCCCCTGGGAAGTGAGAAAACTATGATTCCCCATTATAGAAAGGTGCAATCGCCATCTCTATAGTGGGAGGGCCGAGAAATCATTAAGACACCCCACAACACTTTATAAATATAGTATTCATAGTTTTTCGCTTTGCAAGTCTTCAAGCAACTAGTTTGGGACACAATCCTTGAGATTTAATGGAGAATGGCTCCACCTTCGGTTTCCAGAGATCAACAAGCTTGAATTTAAGACAGAAAGACAATTTTTAATAGCCGCATGTCTCATCAAATCACAGGTTCCAAGTTATCTTATCTTACCTTCTATCTTTAAAACTTGCGTCAAATTAAACTGATGTTCAGAAAAGCTTCAAGTAACCAAAGGGAGTTCTCATTTTTGGTGAAAAAGCTAAGATGCCAACCAAACAATCTAAAACCTACGTTACAAACCTAGAAAAAAACTGTATGATGAGAGGAGAAAGCTGCGAAGAATGCTGAGAGTGCATGTTGCTGTTGTGCATTGGGATAAGAAATCTCATTCAGTTTTTTATTTAACAAAGACAGTTTAGAGGCTAGCAATTTTGATAACTAGTGGTGTTGAAGAGCAGATGATTGGTGTTCCCATCCTTAAAAACAGCACGGGCGTGTACAAGTAAGTGCTGTATATTCAGTAGTTGAGCATTGGGGCTCAGTTGAAAAAAGTTATGGAATGTATTTTGATACCACTGCTGAAAATAGTGGTAGCTTTCAGGAAACCTGCGTTGTTACAGAAATATTTTCCGTATTCAGCATGTTTCCACCGCATCTTAGAAGTTGTTTTAAAAGCAGTTTTTAGTTGCAAAATGGAAATACATCTGCTGGTCCTCAAGCAAATATTTTTCAAAAATTTCCAGCTGAATTATCTGTGTTAGATAAAAAGCAATTCAAAGCAGGTACAGAAGATGAGAATATTAGAAATAAGCAATTTAGGCGAAAATTGAAACTTTCTTGTTGTGAAATTAAAAAGCTGCAGCCTAGGGACGATTACAATATATACCCCTATAAATCGTGTAAAAACCAATTTTATACTAAAGCTAAAAAGACAGTAAATAGTTTAATGATGTTCCATGACACAGCTGAAGGAGGTGTAAAATTAATTCTAGGCTTCAGTTCCTCTTTGACGAAAGACAAAGAGCAACGGTAGCTTTTATTACAAGTTAATGCTGTATGCTAAATGCAGGCACAGTTTCCTCATTTATCAAAAGGTATCCCATCCAAGCCATCAGAAATTTAATTTGTATGTAAAGAGTAGTAAAATGATGTTTAACAGTATAAGTATAAAGGTGCATTAAAGATTTTATTGTCATTTTAACTCTTTGCTTTCCGTCTTAACCCCTTAATTCCTCTATTTTAACACAGAAATTTGTTTCGTTTATTTCTAAAGTACCGCGAAAATACCCCGTTTTTAATTGGCAAAGTAAATCCAACAATAAGCAAATAAATGGAATTGAATATTGTAATGCTTTTAGGTTTTTGCATGAAAATTTCTTATTTTGATATACTCTACGATTTAACCTGAAAAATGCCAAATAAATACTTTGTAAATGATAGCAAAAATGAATGGGATAGCACTTAACGAAAATGAAATTTCCTACAAAATGAGACCAAAATAAAGTGTTTAAGATGAATGGTTTTGGTTTTACAGAGGAAAAACTACGATTTTTGGCTAAAAATCGCTGTTTTTCGTAACTTTACCCACTTTGAGGCACGTGTTAATATTATCCGATTAAGCTAAAACTTTTCAAATCTCATTTTCTAGTCTATTGGCACATTTTACGGGGGTGCCTCAAAAGATTAGTTGAAAAAAAAATTTCCCCATGTTACTCGCAATTTCGAGGATTTGCGTTGCAGCCTAACTTGTGAAAATTCTGAAAAATGTTTAATCATTTTTTTCGAAACTTTAAATAAGATTAGACTTAAAGAAAATAAAATTTCCTACAAAATGAGACCAAAATAAAGCTTCTAGGATAAGTAGTTTTGGTTTTACAGAGTAAAAACTACAATTTTTGGCTAAAAATCGTTGTTTTTCTTAACTTTACCCTCTTTGCGGCACGTGTTAATATTATCCGATTAAGCTAAAACTTTGCAAATCTCATTTTCTAGCCCATTGGCACATTTTAGGGGGGTGCCGCAATCTTTGTCTTAACAGAACAGTTGAGTCCTTTGAGGAGAAATGTGAAAATTTTTTTTACAAAAAATGCACAGGAAAAAATACATTTTTTGTAAAAAAAAATTTCACATTTCGTCTCAAAGGACTCAACTGTTCTGTTAAGACAAAGAATAGAGTATGACATTGGCAAAAAAAATATTTCAATATGTTTTGGCAGAGGAAGTTATGACCGTTTGAATATCGGTAAAATATGACATTTTTCATATTTCGGCCCTACGCAACTAAAAGTACGTTGAACTTTCCTCGGTTATTTATACATTATTTTAAAGTGCTTACACTGGTCTTTCAAACGACACTACTTTTGCCGTGGCAACTGAAATGTACAAGCTGTTTTTGGACCTCAAAAACGCTGAGAAACGTCAAAAATGCCTTGTTTTGAGGGCCGTCACTAACCTTACGGCAACAACTTACCTCAAATTTAACATTCATTTTGTGAAGTTTAAACCTTCTGTTATTCCATATACAAAAAGAAAATTGGAGTTCAACAGTTCCTGGTAAGAGTTTTGGCTCACAGCAACTTCCATGTCTTGAAAATCCGCTTAATTTTTGATGCCGCACCTTCACCTTTAGGGATCCATAAAAACTAAACAACTCAACTTTAGAGCAAAACATTCTGGATTTGGTCTTTCAATAAGATAATAAACATTTGGTAAATTTTCGGAAAAAATCTGAGACGTCATGAACCACAGGCGTGACACTCTCTCAGATTCTTGCTCTTAATGGCATTTGCAGACTTATAATATAAAAAATTTTGAGCTTGAAATGTTTTTTGATGAAAATTTTATTGAAAGTTGTCAGCTCTTAAATTAAGAGTGCAATCTTTGTTTGTTCAAAAATTAAAAATAGAGCTTCTGACTTAGAACAAATACAAAGGAGAAGTGATTGATTAACTTTTGAATAGTTCAAAAATACTTAGGTTACCGTTTGCAGGAAAAATTCAAGCCTATTTATCTAAAAAAAAGTCCACCGCCCCTTCTTCTGGCTAATGTTCCGAAGAAATTTCAGAGCTTTGGAATCTATTTTTAGGTTTTTTTTTACAAGTAAAAGAAAAAGAAACTTATGAATAAAACATGTTTAACCTGTGAATGGTAACATCCCTCCAACTCACACTGCCTGTCTATGACAGGGGTCTCCAACCTTTTTTACTCGGGTGCCAAATTGAAAATTTGTGGAAGCGAGGCGGGCCAACGGTCTAAAAATAGTTCAGTTCAGATGGTTTTTTTGTAACATTACGGAAACTCGTAAAATTTAGAGAGCAGTTCAGAAAACTGAAATAAAAGTCATTTTTTCCCACAAAATGTATTTTGCTCTCCAAAAGGAGTTAAAAAAAATAAGCCAAACGAGACTAAAAACTAAATCATTGCAATGTACTACAATTTTATTAAATGAATTTTACGTATTAATGATGATAAGAAACTTAACAATAAATGAGGACAGAGCAAGTGCAACGCTTGCAAATAAGACACAATGCTTTATTACTGTTATCGATCATAAAATAATCGCTTGTCCACTGTGCATTAAAAGCATGGCACTCAAAATCAACTTTTCGTTTTTTAAAAGAAGCCATTGTAATGATAAATAAAACTGTAAAAATGAAAGACACTGTCCACGATCGCTATGCACTTCGTGAATCGTGAGACTAAAAAAATATCAATATATTCTTGGGTTTTGCAAGTAAGGGGGATGGAAATACCCAATGCTAGGGGACTAAAGGGAGAATGTGAAGCAGAGAAAAGAGATTTGTTCTCGGAAAGGGCAACAAAGAGAAATGGGTATTACCGTTGAAAGAAGTAAAAAATAATAATTAAAAAGCTTTGCATTAAAGTTTGAATATATTTTTATTTATTATTTGACGTATTCACAATGAGATCGTCACTGTTCTGATTAATTTAATAAATTTTTTTTTTTTTAAAGGGAGGGAAATTGAAAAAACAGATTTTTTCCGCGGGCCGGAAATAATCTGCTCGCGGGCCGGATCCGGCCCGCGGGCCGTAGGTTGGAGAGCCCTGGTCTATGAGACTACCCGTCCTACAGACGGATATTACCATTTACGGGTTATAAAAATCACCATTAGTTTAATTTCGGAAAAGAAATAACTTGGTTGTTGGAAGGTCTCATTAAGTTTACGAACCCAGAAAATTAAAAATGTTTTAATATCTTTACGAAATAAAAAAGGCGAAAATGGTTTCATTTTTGTCTCAAGAGATTATTGGAAAGTAAAATCTTAAAAATTTTAAAACAACATCAGGTTTTTAAATTTTTTTTCTTTCCTTTTGCTTTTAGTTTTTCTTTTCTTTTCTTTTCTCTCCACCCCCACCCCCCACTCTTTCTTTTTCCAACAATTGAAAAGCGAAACAGTTTGTTTCACATGGAATAAACAATAAACGATTGTAATTTCAATATTATTTTGTTTTACATTGAGTATCGTTACAAAGTATTATTTAGAAAATTTACTCCCTTTATAATTTTGTTACATGTTTAACTTTAAAGTTTCAAATTGGAAATAAAAATTTCAACTTACAGTTTGTTCCTTCTGCTTCTGATTATTAAAACAAGAAGTTCTGTCAAGAACTAAACGAGCCTACTTTCCCGTACATCGACATCGGCATTGTAGCATCTGATCCTTATTCTCTTGATTATCTGAGACTAAAAATTATGTCAAACATACCTTTTTAGCACTTAAAGCTGATTTTTAAAAGCAAAATATACCCCTCTCATCAGATGAAATAGACACATAAAAAGTAAATAAATGAATAAATAAAGTTTTGTCGCACCTTTTAAAGAATGTAACTGTTACAGTTCTTCCGTAGAAAAATTCCTCAATTGTTTTCAAAAAAAAAAAAAAATTAAAAGTACAAAGTACATCAAAACACATTTTATCAAAGAAAGAAAAAAAAAAAACCTCGTTCGTTGATAAAATGTCTCGAATTTCACTTTTAATCCGTTGTCAGTTGTTAAATATAAATAAAGAATAAAATGCCCTCGTGAATGAAACATTTTTGTTACAAAAAAAAATCGTCTGCCAAAAATAATAATAATAATAATAATAATAAATAAATAAAATAAAACAAATGAATAAATAAACAAAAAATCGTCTGCACAGTCAGTCATTTTTTTTCTGAGCCTGCATTTCCGCCATGTTTGCGGAGTCGGAGTCGGAATCAGAGTCCTCACAGAAGATTATTCAGAAAAGTACTTTACAAATATTATTTATCAAAACCATTTTCTTACAAAGTTAGTTTGAAGGAAATCCGACTTTAAGTTCAGGATCAACGTTCAACTTAAATTCCCCGTAGACGCTAATGTTAAATTTTTTTTCTGAACGGTTCAATATTGAACGAAAAATGGTATAAATCAAAAAGCGAAATGTGGAAATGAGCCTCTCCGAGATCTTTCAAACAAAAAAAAAAGTTTATTCCATTCGGACGGTTCACTAGAAAGTTATTAGGTGGGGAAAGGTTGCTTGAACGGTTCAATGTTGAACAAAAAATGTTCAAATTGAAAATTTAAATACGGTAATGAAGTATCCTTGCTGAGATCCTTCGAACAAAAAAAAAAGTTTTTTTAAATCGGACTGTTCACTCAAAAGTTATTAGGGGTGACAGCTTGCTTGAGCGGTTCAATGTTGAACGAAAAATTATTCAAATCAAAAAGCGAAATATGGGAATGAGCCTCTCCGAGATCTTTCAAACAAAAAAAAGTTTGTCCAAATCGGAATGTTCATTCAAAAGTTATTAGGGGGGGGGGGGAGGTTGCTTGAACGGTTCAATGTTGAACGAAAAAATGTTCAAATTGAAAATTTAAATACGGTAATGAAGTATCCTTGCTGAGATCCTTCGAACAAAAAAAAAGTTTATTTAAATCGGACTGTTCACTCAAAAGTTATTAGGGGTGACAGCTTGCTGGAGCGGTTCAATGTTGAACGAAAATTTGTTCAAATCGGAAATGTAAATACGGGAATGAAGTATCCCTGATAAGATCTTTCGAACAAAAAAAAGTTTGTTCAAATCGGACTGTTCACTCAAAAGTTAGCATCGCGGGACAGGTTGTTTGAACGGTTCAAAGTTGAACCAAAAATTGTTCAAATCGAAAAATCAAATATGGGAATGAGCTGTACTCGCCGAGATCTTTCCAACAAAAAAAAGTTTGTCCAAATCGGAATGTTCATTCAAAAGTTATTAGGGGGGGGGGACAGACGGACCGACCGACCGACAGACCGACCGACACACAAATTCCCCATCTCAATACCCTACTTTCAAATTTTTAATTTTTCGATATTCATTTTACCTTTTTATTTTTTTAACTTGGCGATATTTTTTGGACTTGGCGATATTTTTTTAACTTGGCGATATTTTTTGGACTTAGCGATATTTTTTTGATGCAATAAGCTACTTTTAATACTTTTTTCGTCTTTCTTTTATTTTTAACGGGAAAGTAGGCTAAAAAGAAAAAAGCTTGAGTTTTAAATTTTCCTATATTAAAGAAGCATTAATGGAACATGCTGAAACTAAATATTATAATAGAACTGATTTATTATTGTTTTCATAAAACCACACAAATATTATTTTTGCCTGTAAAAGGTGCTTTGAGATAATTATTTTAGCCATTAAAAGTAATTAATTAAAATCATCTGCGTCTAAAGCAGAGTAGCCATAATAAATGGGCATCATTGAGGTTGGTATACGAGAAAGTGTGCTCGTTTAGTTTCGGAAGAATTTCTCGTTGTAAACAGTTTTCACCTGTCTGTGGAAAAATTATGATGTCTGTAATGGTTGTATTACGCGACGTTTTCTTCCCGTTAAAACCCGCAGCAATTTTCTCGTCTCTTTCGGAATTTGCATATCGATACAGGAAATCGCATGGTTCTGCGTCATTTTGAATGGTCTAAGTTGACATGGAAATCTAAATGACGTAATTGAAGGAGGAAATTTGAGGAAAAAATTCTTTCCTTTTCGGTGAAAACAACTTAAACCAAAACATTTGCTCAAGTAATTATACAGTATGCACGATGCTGCAGTTGTTAACTCACAAAAAATGGACGATCAGTGACCGTTGCTACATAGAGAAGTTTTTTAAAAGGTGTTATCGAATTTTTAAAAGAGTATATACTGAGTTTTTAAAGATTTTTTAAAAAGAGTTTTAATCGTTGCCGCAAAAACTAACGAATAAAAGTAATCACGAAGTGAATTGCTAATAAAGTTAACAAGCTAATTTGGAAGTTGCACTTTAGCAGAAATAAAATTGCAAATTTTGGGCTTTTGGAACTTTACCCTTTTTGAACAAATAATAGAGGTTTTTGAAGCTTTCCTCTTTTCAAGTTGTCAATTAAAAAGTTTTGTTAAAACCTTTTTATTCTCTACATAATTTTTATGATGCATTTATTTACTTGCTCTTTTTTGAGTGAACGGGACGAGCTTTTTAACCGATGCCAAAACCAAAAATTAGCAATTACAAATTATAAAGTTAATAAAATGGATAAATTAATTTCAAGACTAAACTAAAGCAAGCGTAAAATTGTGGATGATGGACTTTTGAACTTTTAGAAACTTGGAAAATAATCCAGTCTTCCCTCGATTAAATTCACCAAAACAAATATTTTTTTAAAAGTTTTTTTTCATTTCGAGAACTAGCTTTTATTTCATTAATAAGTGTGCCCTCATGTAGTTTATGATTCAACGACGTATGTAAGAGAAATGGAGATAAATTAAGTAATGGAAATATGACTACAGTATAATCTGTCACTGAAATAAGATTACTAATAAATGTTACATCTTAGAATCTTTCGCAAATCCTGTCCATTATCGTGTTGTGTTAGTCATACAGTACGTTTTTTTTTTTAAATTAGATTTGCATTTCAGCAATAGTTAGATTATAATACTTCACACACTCCAAGGCCCACCGCACCTATCACAACTCGTGGTTTAACCGGGATAAGCCCTGAAGAGCGCTCTGTTATTTTTGAACCCGAACCAAGGGTCGAGCATTCCCTTGGCCCAGCACCCCCAGATGTATCGTTTCACTTGGAGGACTTTGTGAACACGACATTTTTAACGTCCCGCAGCCACCATTAATCAAGACGGTGGATCTTTGATTGGCTGGGATCGAACCCGGGTCCCTCCGGTCACGAGTCTGACGCCTTACCGATTGGGCCACTACGGCCCGAGATTATAATACTGCTGTCCGAGTAGCAAGTCAGGGAAAAAAGTTACCAAAGTCAGATGAAAACATTAAGAACATTTATAAACAAGTCACACATGACAACACTTGATTACACGTAGTTTCTCGGGCAAGTTTAGCAAAGTGACTATAGATCCCAATATTTGCCTTACTTGTAGTTATATTTTCAAATTTTACTATGAAAACGATATCTCCTGAAGATAAGCTGATAGCTTTAGCTCATAAGTGTTTTCTAAATTTTCAATTCTAATTAAAAAAAAAAAAAATCATTCCGAAAAAAAACAAGCCAACTAGCACCGGTTTTTTCTATATTTATAAGGTTCTTTTTTCCCCCCTAAAGGTCCTATATATTATATAAGATATAAGGTACTGCATATAAGGCTATTTGACCCTACGTAATACATTTGTGGTCTTTCCTCCCTCTGGGCAAAAAAACAATTGCTTCAGATAAACACGTGAAGATATATAAGTAAATATAACTCGTAAAAAAAAAAGCTAGATGTAATATATCACGGGTTGGTCCGTTTCGCGACACGACGTGATAATGTACACACTTCCTAACCGGAATTCCGAGGAGGGGAAAAAAAACATCCAAAACGAAAAACGGGGAAACAATAAACAAATAAAAATAAAGATAAATAAGGGCACCTCCCCCTACTTGCTGCCCAGCAATGCGTATATCCACTGGCACGCAGCTGCATTGGTCAAACACTGTCACGTGATCCGAACCCCATCCAACTCAGAAACATCAACCTTCAAATAACTACAAATAGATTTGCAACCATTTATAAAGAATTGGCTACCTTAGGCGGATGTGGTCTTGCAGACCTTGTGCACGGCCTGCAGGCTGCGCTCTATTGTAATTCATATCGCTGAAAGTTATATCTGTTATTAAGACGAATGGGGGTGTGTGCTGCTATTGTCAGGTTTTAATGGTTTTGGACCGAAATGTATGAAATGATAAATATCGAGAGTCACGGAGACTCAATGGTCTGGTGAATGTTGGTACATAAAAATTAATAAAGAACATGTAACAGATTGGTAAATACCGATAAGAAAATCATGAATTTAGTCTGTGAGGAAAATGTATGAAATGATAAATGGTGAAAGTCACGAAATCAGTATTGTAATGTTGCTGTGTTCGGAAAGTTAAAAGTATGCAGTAGTACCTCCCTTAAGGGACACCTTTATTAAGGGGACATTGTTTCTGATCCTAGTCCCTTTAAATAGGAACCTCTACACTGTAAAAAATGAATGTTGTTTTTACAGTATAATACAGCTAATTTTATAGTAGTTTTACAGTAATAACCTGGAATATCTTCTAGTTTTACAGTAGTAAACTGTAAAATTTCTAGTTTACAGTAAATAAACTGTAAAAGTGCTAGTTTTACAGTTTATTACTGTGCATTTTACAGTTTTAAACTGGAACCTCTGCTGCCAGTATTACACTGTAGTTTTTACAGTATAATACAACTAGTTTTATGGTAATAAACTGTAGCAATGCTAGTTTTACAGTAATAAACTGTAAAATTGCTAGTTTTACAGTAATAAACTGTAACATAGCTAGTTTTACAGTAATAAACTGTAAAATTGCTAGTTTTACAGTAATAAACTGTAAAATTGCTAGTTTTACAGTAATAAACTGTAACATAGTAAGTGCTCCAGTAGTCGGCCATTTAAGAGATCTTTTGTGGATCTTGGCTAACCTAGAACTTTCAGCTATCAATACAGCAACAAAAACAAGGTAAAACTTTAGAATGAACCTTTCTGATAGTGAATCACCTACTTGTTTCAGAAATTTAAAAAAAAATTATGTTAAAATCCAAGCTGTTGTCAACACTAGTAAATGCTCCAGTAGTCGGCCACAGAAATCCAGTGCTCGGCCACGTTGAATCCAGTAGTCGGCCACTTCATTTTCATTGATCTTATCTGACATAGGTGGTTGAATTAAAAAAACAAAACAAAGGGAAACTTACAACGAACCAGACCCGTCATTTGGGGGGTCAGGAGGGGGGGGGGGTCAATTGCCCCCCCTCCCTGTATTTGAGAAATCAGTTAATTAATATATAAGTGGACGTGGTGTTTGCTTTTTCCGATGAAATTGCATTGTGTTTGCACCCTTTGTACCCCCCCTCTAAAAACGTGAAATGACGGGCCTGCAGCGACGCATTATACTTAGTCTGGTCATATTTTTCGTGGTACCTCTGGTACTCAACTTGTGTAGGAGGTGGGGGGGGGGAGGGGAGGGGGGGGGAGGGGGAGGGGGGGAAGGGGGGGGGGAGGGGGGGGGGGGGGGGAGGGGGGGGGGAGGGGGGGGAGGGGGGGGGGAGGGGGAGGGGGGGGAGGGGGGGGGGGGGAGGGGGGGGGGGGGGGGGAGGAGGGGGGGGGGAGGGGGGGAGGGGGGGGGGGGGGAGGGGAGGGAGGGGGGGAGGGGGGGGGGGGGGAGGGGGAGGGGGGGGAGGGGGGGGGGGGAGGGGGGGGAGGGGGGGAGGGGGGGGGGGGGGAGAGGGGGAGGGGGGGGAGGGGGGGGGGAGGGGGCGGGGGGAGGGAGGGGGGGAGGGGGGGGAGGGGGAGGGGGAGGGGGGGGCGGGGGCGGGGAAGGAGGGAGGGGGGGGAGGGGGGGGGGAGGGGGGGGGGAGGGGGAGGGGGGGGGAGGGAGGGGGGAGGGGGGGGGGGGGGGGGGGAGGGGGCGGGGGGAGGGGGGGGGGTGGGGGGGGGGGAGGGAGGGGGGGGGGACGGAGGGGGAGGGGGGGGAGGGGGCGGGGGGGGGAGGGAGAGGGGGGAGGGGGGGGGGGGGGGGAGGGAGGGGGGTGGGGGAGGGGGGGAGGGGGGAGAGGGGGGGGGGAGGGGAGGGGGGGGAGGGTGGGGGGGGGGGAAGGGAGGGGGGGGGGGGGGGAGGGGGGGGGGGGGAGGGGGGGGGGGAGGGGGGGGAGGGGGAGGAGGGGGGGAGGGGGAGGGGGGGGGGGGGGGGGGCGGGGGGGGGGAGGGGAGGGGGGGGGGGGGGGAGGGGAGGGGGGGGGGGAGGGGGGGAGGGGGGGGGGAGGGGGGAGGGGAGGGGGGGAGGGGGGAGAGGGGGGGGGGGGGGAGGGGGGGAGGGGGGGGAGGGGGGCGGGGGAGGGGGGGGGAGAGGGGGGAGGGGTGGGGGGGGGGGGGGAGAGGGGGGGGGAGGGGGAGGGGGATGAGGGGGGGGAGGGGAGGGGGAGGGGGAGGGGGGGGGGGAGGGAGGGGGGGGGGGGGGAGGGGGGGAGGGGGGGGGGAGGGGGGGGGGAGGGGGGGGAGGGAGGGGGGGGGAGGGGGGGGGGGAGGGGGGGGGGGGTGGGGGGAGGGGGCGGGGGGGGGGGAGGGGGGGAGGGGGGGGGAGAGGGGGGGAGGGGGGAGGGAGGAGGGGGAGGGGGGCGGGGAGGGGGGGGGGGAGGAGGGGGGAGGGGGGGAGGGGAGGGGGGGCGGGGGGGGGGAGGGGAGGGGGAGGCGGGGGGGGGGGAGGGGGGGGGGAGGGAGGAGGGGGGGGAGGGGGTGGAAGGGGGGGGGGGAGGGGGGGGGGGAGGGGGGGGGGGGAGGGGAGAGGGGAGGGGGAGGGGGGAGGGGAGGGGGGGGAGGGGGGGGGGGGAGAGGGGGGGGGGGTGGGGGGGGGAGGGGGGTGGGGGGGGGAGGGGGGGAGGAGGGGGAGGGGGGGGGTGGGGGGGGGCGGGGGGGGGGAGGGGAGGGGGGGAGGGGGGAGGGGGGGGGGGGGGGAGGGGAGGGGGGGGGGGGGGGGGGGAGAGGGAGGGGGGGGGGGGGGGGCGGGGGGGGAGGGGGGGGGAGAGGGGGGGGGGCGGGAGGGGGGGGGGGGGGGTGGGGGGGGGAGGGGAGGGGGGGAAGGGGGGGGGGGGAGGGGGAGGGGGGGAGGGGGGGGGGGGGGGGGGGGGGGGAGGGGGAGAGGGGGGGGGAGGGGGCGAGGGGGGGGGAGGGAGGGGGGGGGGAGGAGGGGGGGGGGGGGGGGGGGAGGGGAGAGGGGGGGGGGAGGGGCGAGGGGGGGAGGGGGGGGGAGAGGAGGGGGGGAGGGAGGGGAGGGGGGGGGGGGGGGAGGAGGGGGGGGGGCGGGGGGAGGGGGGAGGAGGGGGGGGAGGGGGGAGGGGGGGTGGGGGGGGGAGGGAGGGGAGGGGGGGGGAGGGGGGAGGGGGGGAGGGGGGGGAGGGGGGGGGGGGGGGGAGGGGGGGAGGAGGGGGGGGGGGGGGGGAGGCGGAGGGGGGGGGAGGGGGGGGGGAGGGGGGAGGGGGGGGGGGAGGGGGGGAGGGGGGGAGGGGGGGGGGGGAGAGGGGGGGGGGGAGGGGGGGGGGGGAGGGGAGGGGGGAGAGGGGGGGGAGGAGGGGGGGGGGCGGAGGGATGGGGGGGAGGGAGGGCGGGGGGGGGGAGGGGTGAGGGGGGGGGGAGGGGGGGGGGGAGGGGGAGGGGAGGGGGGGGGAGGGGGGGGGGGGGGGAGGAGGGGGGGGGGGGGAGGGGGGAGGGGGGGGGGGGGAGGGAGGGGGGGGGGGAGGGAGGGGGGGAGGGGGGGGGGGGGGGCGGGGGGGGGAGGGGGGGGAGAGGGGGGGGAGGGGGGGGAGGGGGGGAGGGGGGAGGGGGGGGGGGGGAGGGGAGGGGGGGGAGGGGAGGGGGGGGAGGGGGGAGGGGGAGGAGGGGGGAGGGGGGGAGGGGAGGGGGGGAGGGGGGGGGGAGGGAGGGGGGGGAGGGGGGGGGAGGGGAGGGGGGGGGGAGGGGGGGGGGGAGAGGGGGGGGGGGGAGGGGGGAGGGGGGAGGGGGGGAGGGGGGGGGGGGGGGGAGGTGGGAGGGGGGGGGGGGGGAGGGGGGGAGGGGGGGGGGGGGGGGGGAGGGGAGGGGGGGGGGGGGAGGGGGGGATGGGGGGGAAGGGGGGGAGGGGGGGGGGAGGGGGAGGGGGGGGGGGGGAGGGGAGGGGGGGGGGCGGGGGGGGGGGGGAGGGGAGGGGGGGAGGGGGGGGGAGGGGGGAGGCGGGGGGGGGGGGGGGAGGGGGGGGGGGAGGGGGGAGGGTGGGGGGGGAGGGGGGGGGCGGGGAGGGGGGGGGGGAGGGGGGCGGGGGAGAGGGGGGGAGGGGGGGAGGGAGGGGGGGGGGGGGGGGAGGGGAGGGAGGGAGGGGGGGGAGGGGAGGGGGGGGGAGGGGGGAGGGGAGGGGGGGGGAGGGGAGGGGGGGGGGGGCGGGAGGGGAGGGGAGGGGGGGGGAGGGGGAGGGGGGGGGGAGGGGGGGGGAGGGGGGGGGGGGGAGGGGGGGGGAGGGGGGGGGGGGGAGGGGGGGGAGGGAGGGGGGGGGAGGGGGGGAGGGGGGGGGGGGGGGGAGAGGGGGGGGGGGGGGGAGGGGGGGGGGGGGGAGGGGGGGGAGGGAGGGGGGGGCGGGGGGGGGAGGGAGGGGGGGGGGAGGGGGGGGGGGGGGGTGGGAGGGGGGGAGGAGGGGGAGGGGGGGGGGGGAGGGGGGGAGGGAGGAGGGGGGCGGGGGGGGGGAGGGGGGGGGGGGGAGGGGGGGGGAGGGGAGGGGGGAGGGGGGGGGGGGGGGGAGGGGGGAGGGGGAGGGGGGGAGGGGGGGGGTGGGGGGGGGAGGGGGGGGGGGGGAGGGGGGGGGAGGGGGGAGGGGAGGGGGAGGGGGGGGGGGGGGGAGGGGGGGGAGGGGGGGAGGGGGGGGGAGGGGGGGGGAGGGGGGGGGGGGGGGGGAGGGGGGAGGGAGGGGGGGGGAGGGGGGGGGGTGGGGGGGGGGGAGGGGGGGGGAGGGGGGGAGGGGGGGAGGGGGGGGGGGGGGGGGGGGGAGGGGGGGGGGGAGGGGGGGAGGGGGGGGGGGGGGAGGGCGGGGGGGGAGGGGAGGGGGGGGGGGGGGGAGGGGGAGGGGGGGGAGGGGGGGAGGGAGGGGGGGGGGAGGGGGGGGGGAGGGGGGGGGGGGAGGGGGGGGGAGGAGGGGGGGGGGGGGGGGGGGGAGGGGGGGGGGAGGGGGGGGGGAGGGGGGGGGAGGGGGGGGGGAGGGGGGGGGGGGGGAGGGGGGGGGGTGGGGGGGGGGGGGGGGGGGGGGGGGGAGGGGGGGGAGGGGGGGGGGGAGGGGGAGGGAGGGGGGGGGGGCGGGGGGGGGGGAGGGGGGGGGGGGGGGGGGAGGGGGGGGGGAGGGGGGGGGGGGGGGGGAGGGGGGGGGGGGGGAGGGGGGGGGGAGGGGGGGGGGGGAGGGGGGGGGGGAGGGGGGGGGGGGGGGGGGAGGGGGGGGGGAGGGGGGGGGGGGGGGGGGGGAGGGGGGGGAGGGGGGGGGGGGGGGGGTGGGGGGGGGGAGGGGGGGAGGGGGGGGGGAGGGGGGGGGGGGAGGGGGGGGGGGGAGGGGGGGAGGGGGGGGGGGGAGGGGGGGGGGGGAGGGGGGGAGGGGGGGGGGGGGAGGGGGGGGGGGGGGAGGGGGGGGGGGGGGAGGGGGGGGGGGGAGGGGGAGGGGGGGAGGGGGGGGGGGGGGGGGGGAGGGGGGAGGGGGGGGAGGGGGGGGGGGAGGGGGGGGGGGGGAGGGGGGGGGGGGGAGGGGGGGGGGGGAGGGGGGGGGAGGGGGGGAGGGGGGGGAGGGGGGGGGGGGGGGAGGGGGGGGGGGGGGGGGGAGGGGGGGGGGGGAGGGGGGGGGGGGGGGAGGGGGGGAGGGGGGGGGGGGGGGGGAGGGGGGGGGAGGGGGGGGGGGGGGGAGGGGGGGGGGGGGGGGAGGGGGGGAGGGGGGGGGGGGGAGGGGGGGGGGGGGAGGGGGGGGGGGGGGGGGGAGGGGAGGGGGGGAGGGGGGGGTGGGGGGGGGGGGGGGGGGGGGGAGGGGGGAGGGGGGGTGGGGGGGGGGGGGGGGGGGGGGGGGGAGGGGGGGGGGGGGGGAGGGGGGGGGGGGGGGGGGGAGGGGGGGGGGGGAGGGGGGGGAGGGGGGGGGGGGGGGGGAGGGGGGGGGGGGAGGGGGGGGGGAGGGGGGGGGGGGGAGGGGGGGGGGGGGAGGGGGGGGAGGGGGGGGGGGGGGAGGGGGGGGGGGAGGGGGGGGGAGGGGGGGGGGGGGGGGAGGGGGGGGAGGGGAGGGGGGAGGGGGGGGGGGGGAGGGGGGGGGGGGGGGGAGGGGGGGGGGGGGGGGGGGAGGGGGGGAGGGGGGGGGGGGGGGGGGGAGGGGGGGGGGGGGGGGGAGGGGGAGGGGGGGGGGGGGGGGGGAGGGGGGGGGGGGGGGGAGGGGGGGGGAGGGGGGGGGGGGGGGGGGAGGGGGGGGGAGGGGGGGGGGGGGGGGGAGGGGGGGGGGGGGGGAGGGGGGGGGGGGAGGGGGGGGGGGGGGGGAGGGGGGGGAGGGGGGGGGAGGGGGGGGGGGGGGGGGGGGGAGGGGGGGGAGGGGGGGGGGGGAGGGGGGGAGGGGGGGGGGGAGGGGGGAGGGGGGGGGGGGGAGGGGGGGGGGGGGGGGGGGGGGGAGGGGGGGCGGGGGGGGGGGGGGAGGGGGGGGGGGAGGGGGGGGGAGGGGGGGGGGGGGGGGGAGGGGGGGAGGGGGGGGGGGGGAGGGGGGGGGGGGGGAGGGGGGGGAGGGGGGGGGGGGGGGGGGAGGGGGGGGGAGGGGGGGGGGAGGGGGGGGGGGGGGAGGGGGGGGGGGGTGGGGAGGGGAGGGGGGGGGGGGGGGGGGGAGGGGGGGGGGGGGGGGAGGGGGGGGGAGGGGGGGGGAGGGGGGGGGGGGGGAGGGGGGGAGGGGGGGGGGGGGGGAGGGGGGGGGGGGGGAGGGGGGGGGGGGGGGGAGGAGGGGGGGGGGGGGGGGGGGTGGGGAGGGGGGGGGGGGGGGGGGGGGAGGGGGGGGGGGGGGGAGGGGGGGGGGGGGGGGGGGGGAGGGGGGGCGGGGGGGGGGGGGGGGGGGGGAGGGGGGGGGAGGGGGGGGGGAGGGGGGGGGGGGGGGGGAGGGGGGGGGGGGGGAGGGGGGAGGGGAGGGGGGGGGGAGGGGGGGGGAGGGGGGGGGGGGGGGGAGGGGGGGGGGGAGGGGAGGGGGGGGGGGGGGGGGGGGGGGGAGGGGAGGGGGGGGGAGGGG